>NW_026484606.1:0-10512 GCF_026875155.1 Cherax quadricarinatus | reverse complement strand
TAATAGTTTTTATCTTTTCCTCAGTCTAGTGAACACTAATGTTTTATTGAATGTTTTTTTGAGCAAGCTTTATCACGTTGTTTGTTTGCATTCATATTACGATTTCGTGAGTCATCATGAAGTGTTCGTCAGACTTTTATTTGCTAATTTATATTTGTTGGTGAATATTGGAGGTGAGCTACAGGTAAATGTGTGATTTGAACTAGAGGGGTATACGTACGATGATTTACACAAACTGTATATAGTAGAGAGGAGCTTACGACGACGTTTCCCACTGTGACTTTATAAATGATCCAAGTCGAACCGGAACGTTGTCATAAGCTTCTCTCTCCTATGTACGGGTTATTTGTAAATTGTTCCAGTGACGGTATTGTGCCTTTTGCTTCTTTTACGATTTACAGGTGAAGGTGTAAAGACGAATTACAGATGAAGGTGTAGGTGAACTACAGGGGCATACACAAGAAGAATTACAGATGAAGGTGTAGGTGAACTACAGGGGCATACACAAGACGAATTACAGATGAAGGTGTAGGTGAACTACAGGGCATACACAAGACGAATTACAGATGAAGGTGTAGGTGAACTACAGGGGCATACACAAGACGAATTACAGATGAAGGTGTAGGTGAACTACAGGGGCATACACAAGACGAATTACAGATGAAGGTGTAGGTGAACTACAGGGGCATACACAAGAAGAATTACAGGTGAAGATGTGAGGATAAATTACAGGTGAATAAGCAAGGTTCATTACAGGTGAAGGTGTGATGTGAGCTACAGGTGAAGTGTCGACCCTGACTATAAACAACTCTGTTTTAAACATTAACCTTCTATAACTTTCCATTGATATGTAAAAAAAAAAAACCTCACTGGATAAGCTGTAGTCGGCTTTCAGGGGCTTAAAATGTATAGTATAAAAGTAAATAAACAATTTATTTTCCATTTACATAGTAGTTTTCAGTGTCTTTTTTAAACAAGTTTAAGATGTTAGGAACAAATTCTGTAATTTCTAACAGCGATATCGTATACAAATTGTCATCAGTAATCCTGTTTCATATCTTTGACTTGTTGAGAATGTTTGCTCGGACATGTATCTACAACTACGTAAGTAAACATAAAGAAAAGACTATTATATCCCATAATCTTAAAAAATTGGTTTTTGAAAATCGGGTTTTTTCTAACTGGGCGGGGGTTTGATCTCGGGCGTATAGAAAAGTGAGTGTTGAACATTAAATTTATATTGGGGTTAATATTGTGCTTTCCGTTTTGTTATGTTTTTTTAACTCAAAAAAATTCCTTTGTATTTTAAAAATTAGTTGTGTGTTTTCTATTTTAAAAGGTGGGTTAAAACATTCTTTGAGGAAACCCTTTTTAATGGAAAAAATTTTTCCCGTTAGGGGGATTTGGGGAAATTTTTTGCCCCTCTGGGACAGTGTTTTGTTTAATGTATTTGGTACTACCCCCACCTTTTCTTTATTACACTTGTTTAAAAAAATTTCTTTCTAACCTAACATCACTCAAAACTTTTTTAAAATGTGTAAAAATTTGGGGCTTTGCACTCTTTCACTTGGCTTCGCATTAAAAAAAGGAAAAACAAACCCTTTCTAGTACATTTGGGGGGGGGACGTGAGAGCTGTGAACCCCAAACACGCATTTGGGGGGGAAACTTTGAGGCTGTAAACCCCCAAAAACCCAGTTTTGGGGGGGGACGTTAGGGCTGGGGAACCCCCCAAAACACACATTTGGGGGGGGCTTTTGGGGAAGCTGTAAACCCCAAACACAGCTTTTGAGGGGGCGTTGAGAGCTGTAAACCCCAAAACACAGTTTTCCTAAAAGGGAAAACAAACCCTTTTCAAATGAAAGCCTCACCGGGGCCCTTCCCCAACATGATATTGGGAAAAATTGTTTTAATTTCATTATATACGACAAAAGGACTTACAGAGAGGGTTTAACAAAAATCGGTGCTTTTGGAAAAATTTAAAATCACCGGGTGACTGTACCGTAGTCCGGCCAGTGAAAAGAAATTCCCCCGTCTTTAACCCCCACCATGGTGGGGCCCCAATTTTTTTAAAAATTTTTTTCCCTTCTATTTATATATTTAGTATTTAAATTTCCCTTAAATTTTAAAATTGGGGAAGTATGTATATATTATGTGTGTTTTTGTTTGTATATGAGCGAAGCATTTATGGTGTTTCTATGTATAACAGTGGATGTATGTTTTTGGGGGTGATCTTTGTTAGTTTTTTAGTATAAAAGTGTGATGATGTATTTTTGGTGTGTCTTTGTCTAGGGTTGTTTAATAAAACGAGTGATGTATGTTTTTTAAAGGTGTGATCTTTTTTTTGTGGGTTTTTTTGCATAAATGTGGATGTTGTATTTTGGGGTGACCTTGTCTTGTGTTTCTAGCATAACTTGATTTTTGAAAGGGGGAAATGTTTGTATAAAAATTTTTCTTTACGATACTAAATTTTTAATGATAAAATAAGGTTAAATTTACCTTTTTGTATCATTACAATTTTTTTGGGATAGTGGACCCGTGTTGAAATAATCATTTACACAGCATGCGACACAGTCATGAAACAGCGTTTCTGACAACAGGTTTAATTGAAACCACGGGAGTGTGACACAGTCATGACACGCAAATTTTTGACACAAATCTGGGCAAGCAGGGGCTGACACAGTTTATGACACAGCAGTTTTGGGGCCAAAATCATGCACAGCAGTGCTGGGCACCGTTTATGAAACACGTTTTGAAACAGCCATGAACCCCCCGTGCTAAAAAAAGGCATAAAAAGGGAGTTGTGTGGTTGTAAAAAGGGCACAGCTTCATTTCTAGTCAAGTTGTCAAAAATCAAAAACAAACCATCAAACGGGAAACTTTAAATTTTTTATTTTTTGAGTCAAAAATTTTTCAAAAGTTCTGGAAATTTCCTTTGAATTATCCTCTTAAATCAAATATATTTAACAATAGAAGTAAAACCTCTGTATTCCATCTCACATTGGTTTTCAGAAGAATGATAGAACTGATGAACTGGCCAAGTTTTTTTTTTATATTTTATTTAAAACTTCATGTACAAATATTAATAGGTACATATATAAAATAATGAACAAGGACAACATCAGTAAAACAATATATAAACACAAAACAATCCAGACAACATCTGACAGTCTACTATATACAAGTTTTTAAAACATATCACAATTTAAGAAGGAATAAAGTTATAATAACAAAGGCCACAAAATGGCTATAAACAAAACTCCTAAAATTACAACCTCAACACAATAATGCACCAAGCTTAATGACAATCACCCATAATACAATTCGCAACAAATACACCAGACCTACAATATGCCTTGTTAAGAAACCTGTGCTGCAACACAGGGACCCAACATCCCTCCCCCCCCCACTCACACACACACATTGAAAACTAACCCTATCACCAACCTGAATAATCATGACATTAATTATCCTCAATTTAGGATTATTATGACACCTGTCACTTGAGGAAACATTATTTACAACCATGAATGGTACAGGACTACCAAAAATGACAATACCTTAAATATAATAGGTAATTACGTCAAAACTGATGCTGGACCACGTTACAAAAAAAAAACAAAAATAACTCAGTGCTTCAAGGCAATAGTGAAGGAAAACCCTCTCAAGAAAAATTCAAATTCAATTGTGCAATACCAGTGTAAGTGGAACATAATACGCTATCAAAGAAATATACATGTTATATAATTTATAGGTTATACATTAATACATGTTATATATTTATCTGCTCCTTACACCTTCCCCATCAGGGAACTAAGCAAAACTTATCTTGCACAACCTCTCATCTGGTCACACACTAGTACCTCCAATCACACCCAACCACATCACTGCATTCCCAAGGAGGTGAGCCCGTTGAAATCCCCTGAACCCCCCCCCCATTTACCAACCCACTCACCCCGGCAGTTAAAGCCCCTTATAACTCCAATAAATTCCCTATTGTTAGTCCTCTATAACCCTCAGAAAAATACTCTTCCCACCTTTTCCCAAAAATGTCTCTATTGCGACACAAAGTTCGATAAAACGTCGCCGCCAAAGTCCTTCTCAGCACATCCCCACCCACCCTCCCCTCATACCCATAAAACATATATGTAGTCCACGATGACATATGCTAAACCTCTACCACACTCTCTCCACACCACTCAATCAAGACTCAACGCTCGCAATACCGACACACCTTGACCCCCCACCCTCACCACTACCTTACACATCCATACCCTGATGCACTCCAAACCTTCACAAAAATAGACGACATGATACGCAGTCTCTTCCCCACTGCATCTGCCACACCCCCCACCTCAATAACCCTCCTATCTCGGAGCATCGCTCCCGTTGGCAAAATCCCATGCAGGAAACGGTACATAAACCTCACGCGCCCTAGGCCGTATCCTTAAATTTACTAAATCTTCGCCATATTACATCCCATGCATACATGGGGTAGATCCCTTCAACCGGCGCCACTACATGTCTCTCTAACAATTTTCACAAAGTTCCCACCTTTACTTTTCCTGGTTCCCTGGCTAACATTAAGGCGCGTAAACACTGTCTCACATTCCTTCATTTCCGCCCCTCCATACCATTTCCTCAGGTGAGCATGTACCTTATCTAGCTGACCCTCCCTCCATCCACCTGCACTCATCACTTCCCTCTTAATAAACACACATTTCACGCGCTATCTCAAGTCCAACAAACCCAACCCTCCCCTTCATACCGGCAATGTCACTACCTCCCTTCGCAACCAGTTGCACCTGAACCCCACAAAAATTTGAACACCATTCTAAGAATACTCGTGATCGCCGTTCCTGTTAACGGCATCACAGCCGAAACAAACCAGACTTTACATTGATGACAATTGCACGTTGCCTAAGGGTTAAATGGTGAGGTCGCAGCATTCCAACCGTCGCTGCACCTGTTCCACCATCCTATTCGAATTGCTAACCCTTGCAGCACTCAGGTCAGCCTCATACATGTACACCGCAGATTTTCAGACTCCCGGTCCTCCGCTGCACAACATCACATCCCCAATCTAATCTCTCTGTCCACTCTCCCAGCCCCATGATCATTGACTTTTCCAGATTTACCTTCATCCCAGTAGCTCTCCCAAAAGTGTGTACAACTTCCCCCAAAAGTCCTAACCGTGTCTCCTCACTTGCCAAAATAGTGGTATCATCAACGTAGCCCACCAAACCAGGCCACGGCTTCAGCTCACCATCCCTCCCCCCCGTCCTTAGACGATCCTCCACCATCCTATAAAAGGGATCCTGAACACATGCAAACAATATTTGTGATAAAGGACATCCCTGCCGAAGACCCCGCATCCATGTTGACTCCCCCCCCCCACACACCATTGATTTGTACCCTTACCTTCGCGTTTGAGTACAACGTATCCACCCACCCCACTATTTCTTCGCCAAACCCCTGTCGTAGGAGAATCCCTCAAAGCCTTTCTTTCCACCCTATCATAAGCCCCTTGCCAATCCAACGCCACCAACGCCCCTCTTCCCCTTTCCATGTCCTCCAGGAACCCCTTGATAATCCCGTGGCCCGCATTCATTGACCTACCAGGTAAACCAAACTGAGACTCAAACACGACCCTCCCCACAACACATTTAAGCGATTCCCAAGAATTTCGCAAATAATTTATAATCAGCACAAACGCAACGAAATGGCTCGGTAATCCCGAAGGGAAATCCTGCTGTTACCCTTTGGGACCAACACCACACCGCCGTTGCCTGAGATTCTCCCATCTTACCTCCGTCTTTCATGGCATTCATTAACCTTACTAGGAAACCCCTAAGCAGACCCCCAGTGCTGTACATAAAAATTCGCTAGGTGAACCATCGATCCCGGGTGCCTTACCCTTCCTCATGTCCATAAGGGCTCTCCATATTTCCCCCTCCTCAATGACCCCACCCAGTGCCTCCCGATCACTCCTCCCCAGTTTGCCGGCACATACTCACATACCTTCCCAAGAAACCTCACCATCCACCCCACTACTTTTCCCGTATTCCTCAAACCATCTATCTGCATATTCACTCATCCCCATGGTGTCCCTTAATACCTGACCCCTCTCTAAAACCCCCCACAGAAGATATGACTTGCAAACTCGGTATTGTAGTCGTTCGCTGTCGTACCTTCTGTCCTCGCAGCACACAAGCTGATGGCTTGTCGCCCCAGAGTACTTCGTCCAACCCCGCCTGTACCCGTACAGCATCAAAACGTTCTTCTTGCAAATCCCGTATTCTGTCCTTCAACATGTGTATATCCTCCACCGGGTACACCCCGGCCACAGCCCCCCCTCGTAACAATTCCGTAATCTAGATTCTAAGTAATTTGACAAACCATACCGCAATTGATTAATGCGTTTGCCCTCCCTCACATAAAATTGACGTAATCGTAACTTAGCCACACTATCCCACCATCCCACCCCATCTTCCTCAGTCCTTCTGTCGTCACAGAGCTGTTCCCAAAATATTGCAAAAAGCTTCCACTCCCTCCCTATCCCCCAAAACCATCGTGTTCAGTTTCCAATAACTTCCCTGCCTACGAGCCAAAGCATCCCATCCCACCTCCACTAATACCGCCTATGATCGGAAGACACCATCTCAATAGTTTTAAAAGACTCTACCATAACCCTCTGAGATAAATATAACCTGTCCAAACGAGCCGCATATCCCCTTCTTATAAACGTATGTTCCACCTCCCATAGACCTCTCCCCGAAAGCATCACGTAACTGAAGATCTCTAAGCAGGCCCCCCAAGACTGTGGAAAAATATCCCGCTCCTCTGGGTTTCCACGTCTGTCCTCTTAATTACACATTCCAATCCCCCCCACATTGCCACAGACGGTAGCGTGCGTAGGTAATACACGAGCTCCTCCCGCACAAAATCCATCTTCACTTTCACGTCACTTTCTGCTGGGCATACACACACACAAACGCCACTCTCTCTCCCATCCACCATCCTTCCACACGTAATACTCTCCCCCCTCCACCCCCCCTCTTTCCTTATCTACAATACAAACGGGCTCGCCTCCCTGATCAACACACCCACTCCTCCTTTTAAACGCTCAGACGGCAACACATAAGCCTGATACCAGGCACCACTAATTCACGACCAAGCTTAAAATTGTGCTCCTGCACAAAAAGCTACGTCAAACCTTGTACCTATTCAAAAACATCCTGAAGCACTCCCGTTTAACACCATCACACAGACCATTAATATTTATTGTTACACACCTGAGGCCAGTTTAAGGTTCCTTCCCCGCCTCATGTCAAGATTCTTCCCTTTCAGACCATTCCCCTGGACTGTTGCCTTTGCCACAGACTCCCCCCTCCTTCCCAACCATCCCCCCCCACCTTCTGTTGTGGCCCTCTCACAGAGTCATTCTGGGTACCATAACCCCATGTCTTTTTCCCCGGCCTTTGCGCCGGCGTCAGAACATCGTCCGAATCTGACGCTGCTGCCCTTTTCCTTGTAGCTCCCTCAGTTTCCATATCTGAGTCCTGGGAGCCAGCACAATGGACTTCCACCTCTACCACCCTTAATCCGCCTCCATGCCCTTCCATGGCACTCGCACTGCCCACCACAGGTGCCACCTGATCCTCCCCTTCCCCACACACACCTTCTGCCCTGATCCCAGGGTCTTGTTCGTTGTAACTCTCCACCTCCGTAGACTGTAACATAGCCTGTATCACCGTCTCCAACTCCTCCTCAATAGCCTTCACTGCTGCGCCCTCCTGTACCTCCTCACTTGACAACTGTACTGTTGATGGGGCAGGTGATTCATGGATCACCACTAATTCCGATTCCCCAGGAGGAGCCACCACCTCTTCACTCCACATGCGACCACGCCCTCCTCCTTGCACCCGTTCTTCTTTAGGCATCGGGTGCTTATGTGCAGGTGCTCCGCCCCTTGCCGGCCCAGGAGCCACTGTTGATGGGCCAGGTGATTCATGGATCACCCCTTCTTCCAATTCCACTGGAGGAGCCACTACCTCTTCACTCCCCATGCGACCACGCCCTCCTCCTTGCCCCCGTTCTTCCTTAGGCATCGGGTGCTCATGTGCAGGTGCTCCGCCCCTTGCCGGCCCAGGAGCCATACTCCGCTTGCCACAGTCTGCCGCCATATGGTCAAATTCGCCACACAGTCGGCACGTACGTCTCTGCCCTGCATACGCTACCATTACCTGGGTTCTAAACTCTTCGAGATATACATACGAGGGTATAGGATGCCTAAGCGTCATATTGAGATTAAAAGAACCCTCAGGAAATCCTGTGTAAGCACCTTTTACCCATTTGCCAGGTTGGGCAGATGTACAGTTCCATAACGTTCGAAAACATTTCGAATATAACCTCATCAGCCCAAAGGCACGTTGCGGAGCTTAACCCACGAATAATGTCGTGATACATCAATCAACTTGACCCTCACTGCCGGTGTTACAGTAATGCTGACATCTTGGTAACGATCAACCAAAGCCTCGTATACTTGAGCAGTTAGCACTTTCACGAAAATTCTATATACACCGTTCAGTGCCACTCCATATAAATCCTCGTCTCTGATGCCATATGTCTCTCGTATAATTTTGGGCAATAACACATCGACTGACGTAGGTGTTAAAGCCCCACTAATAAGTTCAATGCCCACAGTATTCACTCTCCTGCGCACACCTGGCGCCATGTCGTTGACTGATTAGCTCGTTTGGGAAACAGTAGAGGGGTGCGAAGCACGACCGCACTCTACCTCATCCAGGCAGCGAATGCACAACACCTCCTCGTACCACTGCTGTCAGGTTACTGAGGAGCGTCAGGCAAGGGGTCTGCACGGCCCAATAGCGATGCAGACAATGACTGGCGAAGTTATATGCTTTCAGAGAGGGTTGTCAGTTAGCAGTTTGAGAACAATAATACGGAAAGAACTTATAATGAGCATTAATGACTTAAGACTGAGGGAGATTGACACCAGTCAGTCTATTTGTCTTCATTCTATCATGCAGGAGAAGCCACATGTCTATGGTGCATCCAACTACATAAGCAGACTCTTGGATGTCACTACTTCCCGGCTCCGGCTGGGTTACAGGTATCTTTGGGAGGTTAAATCACCACCACCAGATGTAGACCAAACGAAATGTAATCTTTGCCGGATAGACGATTGTCAAACCCTGGAATGATATGAAGTTAATGAATTCAGAAATATCTTACTCGGAAAATGTCAAATACCCTGACTTTGCTCACTGTAAATAAAGCATTATCACTTTTGTTTGAGCGTATGTGTGTGTGTGTGTACTCACCTAGTTGTACTCACCTAGTTGAGGTTGCGGGGGTCGAGTCCGAGCTCCTGGCCCCGCCTCTTCACTGATCGCTACTAGGTCACTCTCCCTGAGCCATGAGCTTTATCATACCTCTGCTTAAAGCTATGTATGGATCCTGCCTCCACTACAATCGCTTCCCAAACTATTCCACTTACTGACTACTCTGTGGCTGAAGAAATACTTCCTAACATCCCTGTGATTCATCTGTGTCTTCAGCTTCCAACTGTGTACCCTTGTTACTGTGTGCAATCTCTGGAACATCCTGTCTTTGTCCACCTTGTCAATTCCTCTCAGTATTTTGTATGTCGTTATCATGTCCCCCCTATCTCTCCTGTCCTCCAGTGTCGTCAGGTTGATTTCCCTTAACCTCTCCTCGTAGGACATACCTCATAGCTCTGGGACTAGTCTTATTGCAAACCTTTGCACTTTCTCTAGTTTCTTTACGTGCTTGGCTAGGTGTGGGTTCCAAACTGGTGCCGCATACTCCAATATGGGCCTAACGTATACGGTGTACAGGGTCCTGAACGATTCCTTATTAAGATGTCGGAATGCTGTTCTGAGGTTTGCTAGGCGCCCATATGCTGCAGCAGTTATTTGGTTGATGTGCGCTTCAGGAGATGTGCCTGGTGTTATACTTCACCCCAAGATCTTTTTCCTTGAGTGAGGTTTTGTAGTCTCTGACCCCCTAGACTGTACTCCGTCTGCGGCCTTCTTTGCCCTTCCCCAATCTTCATGACTTTGCACTTGGTGGGATTGAACTCCAGGAGCCAATTGCTGGACCAGTCTGCAGCCTGTCCAGATCCCTTTGTAGTTCTGCCTGGTCTTCGATCGGTGTATTCTTCTCATCAACTTCACGTCATCTGCAAACAGGGACACCTCAGAGTCTGTGTGTGTGTGTGTGTGTGTGTTGTGTGTGTGTGTGTGTGTGTGTGTGTGTGTGTGTGTGTGTGTTATTCACCTAGTTGTGGTTGCAGGGGTCGAGCCATAGCTCCTGGCCCTGCCTCTTCACTGGTCGCTACTGGATCACTCTCCCTGAACCATGAGCTTTTTTCATACCTCTGCTTAAAGCTATGAATGGATCCTCCTCCACTATATCGCTCCCAAACCATCCCACATCCTGACTACTCTGGCTGAAGAAATTTTTCA
>NW_026484605.1:0-24226 GCF_026875155.1 Cherax quadricarinatus | reverse complement strand
AGTCTATCCTGGTATTCATAATTCATTATGATAATTAAGGTGGTGTCTCTTGAGTGAGAACCTCTGAAGCTTGACTGTAAACCATCAAGAATGATAATGTTATTAAGATATATACAGTGGACCCCCGCATAGCGACTTTAATCCGTGCAAGAGGGCTCATTGTTATGCGAAATGATCGTATGCGAATGAATTTTCCCCATAAGAAATAATGGAAATCAAATTAATCCGTGCAAGACACCCAAAAGTATGAAAAAAAAAATTTTACCACATGAAATATACATTTTCCTACACACAAAGAGAAGGATACATGCACAATAGTAGAGTAGTACATGCACAATATATATTGTGCATGTACTAGTCTACTAAATGAAGAATAATGACACTTACCTTTATTGAAGATGCAGCAATGACTGATGAGACACTGTGTCTGGGAGTGCCTTTTCCTCCTGAGTACTGTAGGTCCTGTTTGGCATTTTCTTCCAGAACAGGCCTTATCACACTGTGTATGCCACTACGATTCTTAAATCTCTCAAACCAACCTTTGCTGGCTTTAAATTCACCAATATGAGCACTAGTTCCAGGCATTTTTCCCGTTCACCTGGGTGTTAGTCGACTGGTGTGGGTTGCATTCTGGGAGACAAGATTAAGGACCCCAATGGAAATAAGTTAGACAGTCTTCGATGACACTGACTTTTTTGGGTTATCCTGGGTGGCAAATCCTCTGGGGTTAATTGTTTCTTGGTATTCTCAATAAGCCACACCAACAATGGGTGCTACAGCAGCAGCAGCAGCAGCTGACAGTGCTACAGCAGCAGCAGACGATGCTACAGCAGCAGCAGATGATGCTACAGCAGCAGCAGAAGCAGCAGCTGACAGTGCTACAGCAGCAGCAGATGATGCTACAGCAGCAGCAGACGATGCTACAGCAGCAGCAGCAGCTGTACCACCAATAGTAGCGATGGTTGATTGGGGTTTATTATACAACCTGGCCAGCTCGGAGACACGCACTCCACTTTCATACTTATCAATGATCTTTTTCTTCATCTCTATAGTAATTCTCACCCTTATTGCTGTAGGGTTGGCACTAGAAGCTTTCTTGGGACCCATGGTCACTTATTTTGCAGATAAAATCACCAAAAACACTGTAATAATACGAAATGTTCCGATTGTATGCTTGGATGTTACCGTGGAGGCTGGCTGGTAAACAATGCCACCGGCGGCACATGTGAGGCTGGCTAAGGGCGCACATTGGACGCGTCTCGGACGAAGAGCGGTGAGTGGGTTTTTGAGCGGTATGCGAGGCAAATTTTTGCGATAAAAGCGAGCGGTATGCGGATTGAACGTTATGTGATGCGTACGGTATGCGGGGGTCCACTGTAATTATTAAGTAATATATGTATACCTGGAGATACCTGGAGAGGGTTTCAGGAGTCAACACCCTTGTGGCCTGGTCTGTAGGGTTTTAGACATAGTGTACACATTAAGAGGCCACTTGTTACTCACATTTGATCTAGTTTTCCCTGAAAATAGGAGTGGACCTGGCTGTTTAGAGCCTCTCTAGCACAAATTTTTTTTTTTGGAGGTGATGGAAACATGTAATTATGAAAGCCCATGGTAATTTTCAATTTGAAAATACTGAAAGCTACAAGGTCGGTGGCTTTTGGATGGGTCAGTCCTAGTTTTGTACAATACTCAGGATGCACCTGACCAATTGGAATTTGTTGGGTTGTGATGCCCAATATTATTAATAGAATTTTAAAAATCACAGGAGTCTGTGTTTGAAATTATTTGATGCCAATTTATCAGGTAGGTTCATAAAGTCAGACAACAGTGGCTTATTTCCACTGGAGTCCTTGCCATACTGCCAAAGATTTAAATGAATTGGCTAATTTGTATGTGAATATTTTGATCATTAATACCCAGCCTCTAACTCAGCAGGTTTAATCTGATGAGAAGATATGTAGGAACCCTTATCAGTTCATGAGTTTCAGTCATGTATGTGTCTACCCCCAAAATCTTTAAGTGCCATTAACCCTTAAACGCTAAACTAGATCTACGTTATTTCAACATTTGAAAAGTAATGTAAAAAAGTAATCTTTTTTTTTTTTACATTTGAAACTGTAAAAAAAACTTGATCTACTTTTTTATTTTTGATATATTTGAAAATAATGTAAAAGAAACGTAGATCTACTTTTGGAGAATACGCATGTTAACGTAGATCTGCTTGATAGTTTAAGGGTTAATCAGGTGTGAGAGGAATCGACTTCTATCAACCCTGCCTAAAATGGATAATAATAATATAATCGAAAACTAAGCGCTAAAACCATCCAGGGCATACAAAATCGTAGTCACATGAGCAATTCATATACAGATTTAAGTATTTTATAGTTATGATGAGCATTTCTCATTATTTGTGTGATGAGTTATGCATACGTATATCTGTAATGCCTTCTGGAATAGCTTTCATACCACCTTATGGATCAGTATATAGTCAACTATGTTAAAACATTAATTGTCTGTAACCTGAGTACATTTAATTATTGCCAAAGTTGTCTACAGTTTTTTCTACATGCTTTAATTTTACAACTACAGTCCTTGCCCATTTACATATTTCTTTACCTGTGAATTCATCTAGTGCTCCTGCAACATCTTCCTTTTGCATAAACCTTTTCAGAAATGATTTTATGAGTAAGATGCAGTTGAATTTTCACCAGTTATCCGGGTCTGATTCGCTTTTTTTTTCTAATCTCTCATTTGGTAGTAGAGTGTTAGGATAGAAGGGGGAAGTGTTAAGGGAAGAGATGAAGTGCTGAGAGTACAAGGGAGGTGTTGAGAGTACAAGTGAGGTGTTAGAGTACAAAGTGGAGGTGTTGCAAGTACAAGTCGAGGTGTTGCGAGTACCAAAGAGGTTTGTGAGTACAAGAGAGGTGTTTGTGAGTACAAGTGGAGGTGTTGTGATACAAGTTGGGGGAGGTGTTGTGAGTACAAGTGAGGTGTTGTGAGTACAAAGATGATGAGTTTGTGAGCTCAAGTTGAGGTGTTTGCACGTACAAGTGGAAGGTGTTGAAATACCAGTGAGGTTTTTGAATACAAGCAGAGGCCAGAGGGGAAGTGCCAATACTGTTGCATTACAGACCAAGAGTTACAAGTTAATAAATATAATAAGTTTGCTTTTGTTGCATTTATATAAGACATAATTAGTGCCTACATATTACCCAGGTACAAAACATCAACATGTATAACAAA
The DNA here is from genome assembly GCF_026875155.1 of Cherax quadricarinatus. Classification (NCBI taxonomy): domain Eukaryota; kingdom Metazoa; phylum Arthropoda; class Malacostraca; order Decapoda; family Parastacidae; genus Cherax; species Cherax quadricarinatus. The sequence continues at coordinate 20,980 of NW_026484605.1, read as the reverse complement.
ATATTTAATCTTTAGATAGTAATTCCAGAAAAGTTAAATACATCTCTATATATTTTATTCTTTTCTTTGAAAATATGTTCAAAATTATTTAAAATTATCTAGACTTATTCAGAGCTACCAATAAACAGAGTACGTCTTCAAGATTTACAATATTGTACATAAAAGTATAAGAGGTCAGATACTGAGTTTACCTGAGAGAGTTCCGGGGTCAACAACAAAATGTTGTTTGTTGTACATTTTTAATTGCAATATTATATCAAATTTATAATCATGTTTTTCATGACCCAAAATTTACTGAATATCATGTAGTTACCAATAATTAGGTGTTAATATACATAACATGACCCAATTTGAGATTGATGAAAATATTGTAGAGAACAAAAAATAAAAAAAGCATTTTGATAACAATTAACTCAGTCGCAGTTTTCCCAACCAAAAAACAACCCCTCAAGGAAAAGGGTTTTCTGATGGTGGTGAGATGCCATGATTTAGGAAATTGAGTCTGCTCCTATTCTTGGCAAACTTAACATATTCCCCTTTCCCGAAAAATCCCCCCTCCACAAAACCATGATGCTTAAGAGTGACTAAAAATTTCCGGGCATGGGGCTAGTAACCCCTTTCCCGTAGAATAGTAAAAGTAAAAATAAATGCCTTTGTTTTTCTTTTTAAATCATCCTGCCCCAGGAGAGATGGCTGGGGCACTGAAAAAAAAAAAAATTATGGGAATGTTTTTTCTTTGAGGTCACCCTGCTTTAGGGGAACAGCTGGGGGAAAAAAAAAAAAAAAAAAAAAAAAAAAAAAAAAAAAAAAAAAAAAAAAAAAAAAAAAAAAAAAACCTTTTCCCGGGCACTGTATGCCCCCTATGGTTTTAAACACCCCCCCTGTATGAATATGCCCAACTTTGCCCAGGCTGCCATTTACGGTCAAAATTTTCCCTGAGGGCAATGAAAAATTTTTTCTGGGAATCATCTTTTTAATTTATAGTATCAGGGGCCATAGCTTAATAAAAAAAAAAAAAATGTTCCTTTTAAAAAATTTGGTATATAAATACAGTATTTAAAAAACTCACCTTTGTCTAAAAAAAAGTTCACTCCTACACTGTTTGTTCATAACTTGAAAAAAAAACAGATTGATAAAAAACTCAGGGGCTAAAGGGTATCCCATACAAAAACATAATTAAACCTGGAAAAATAAACTGATAAAAATTGCAAAAACATGTTAAGATAAAATGATAATATTTCTGTTCTATGAAATAATCAGAAAAAAAAAATACTGGGGTGGTATTACGGGAAATTTCGGGAAATATTTTTACAATAAAAAGCTACAAATTATTAGGGGGTTAAAAATTCTGGGGGGTTTTAAAATATTTTAATCCCAAAAATTTCTTTTTTTATGTTGTTATTGAGGGAAAAATTTTACATTTAAAAAAAATATAACAAAAATGAATTTAAAACCCATGTTTTTGTATAAAAGGGTTTTTAGAAAATTGATAAGTTGATAAATGAGGCACTTGTGCAACTTTTGGGGAGTCTTCATTTTGGAAACTTTCACTACCCAGTGGCTTCTTAGCCCAAAATTTTGGGAGAAAAAATGGTGGAAAATAGAAGTTTGAGGTAATAAGTCCCTCAGCCTGGAGTCGATGTGTTCAGTCCATCATTTTTAAAACAAATTAGTATTTTTTATTATGAATGATGGACTAAACCCCACCCTCACAGAGCTGATTAGGGAAACGTGTCCCGTAGCTCGAAGGCTAGCACTCATCTCACACAGTGAGGCCCGGGATTTGAACCCCCGGTATGGTTTGGTTTAAACCATTGGACATGTTTCCCATAAGACACCGGCTGTCCATGTTCCCCCATCATTTTAAAAAATGGGTACCTAGGCATTAGTCAACGGGTTTGTGGTCACATCCGGGAAAAAACTAAACCTAATTTCCCCGAATGCCCCTACATTACAAGCGGCTTTTATAGGAGAAATGTCATAGTGTCAGTAGGTTTGTATCCTTGTACATGTACTTGTAGAAATAAGAATTTATTATTTTAAATGTTGCACAAGTAAACTCATTTTTTCAAGATGATGACACATTAAAAACGGGGAACCCAATTACAAATATTTTTAATCATGAAACAACAAAGGGGAAATCCTGATTATTTTTTTTAAAACATTTTTACCCTCTGTATTTTTCTCAGTGTAATTGGCACAGACATTCACCCTTTCTCTTCACATTCTTCATACACAACACATTTTGCCTTTTATAATTAAAAAAAAATGCACAAATTACATAAATGTACAAAAAATGAATTTTATATTTCATGCCATTAAAACAGTATTTTAAATTTCCCTAATACATAATATCCCGGGGTTTATATAAAAAAATCAAAGCAATACTTTACACATTTTTGGGTTTTATTACATTGTCCCGGGAAAATTTAAATTTTTGTAACATTAAAATACACACTAAAAACACTGAGGGAAAAAAAATAAAAAATTTTCAAAAGAAAAAAGTTAAAAAAAATTTGCTATGTACAATGTCTACAATTGTCTGGTTTTAAATAACTTTAAAAATAACTATGCTAACAGTTTATAAATCTAAAAAAGGGCCCTTTATGGACAAACTAAAATATAGAATAAAATGGGTTTTATTATTTCGCTCAAGTTTTTTTTTGGTTTGTGGGCGCTTTTCCGGGGGGCCTGATTCCAAAGGCCCCGGCAGGTTATAAACGAACGACATCCGAGTAGGCTCCTGAGGTGGGGTATCTTCCGGGGAAAAAATTCCAGTGCGCCTTTCATAAACTAAATCTCCATCTATATCATCATTTCCCGAAAGAAAATATTCTTTTAAATTTTCATTTACAAGAATGACAGCCAGTGACATTCTGTACATTTGGGCAACTCCCTCCCCTTTTAAAAAGGGGTACAAATTTTTTTTTGTGTTACGGGGGAGGGAATTTATTTTGCATTCAGTGGTATTGGAGGGGCACAAAAACTAAAACAACCCATGCCAAAGAGGGGGAAAATAAAACTTTTAAAAAATTTTTCGGGTTTAAATTTTTTTAGTTTCTTTTTCGATCTCCCCAAATTTCAGTATGTTTCTGTTTCATCTAGACCCAAAATGCATTTTTGTATTGTATTTTGTCTTGTCAACAGCATCTCAGAGAGCTCTGCAAATTCCAGAACCTGAATTTTGATTAAACTGAACACTAGATGAACCAAAACATCCTTGCAATGAAAAAAAAATTTTGTTGTGATAAACAGATAAGGTTTTGATGGTATAACTTAATTATGTGGATTTAAGTAAAGGTTGGATGCGAGAAGTGGGTCATAATAAGCGTGTATGCACCTGGAGAAGAGAGGAATGCAGAGGAGAGAGAGAGATTTTGGGAGATGTTAAGTGAATGTATAGGAGCCTTTGAACCAAGTGAGAGAGTAATTGTGGTAGGGGACCTGAATGCTAAAGTAGGAGAAACTTTTAGAGAGGGTGTGGTAGGTAAGTTTAGGGTGCCAGGTGTAAATGATAATGGGAGCCCTTTGATTGAACTTTGTATAGAAAGGGGTTTAGTTATAGATAATACATATTTTAAGAGAAAGAGGATAAATAAGTATAAAAGATATGATGTAGGGCGAAATGACAGTTTGTTGGATTATGTATTGGTAGATAAAAGACTGTTGAGTAGACTTCAGGATGTACATGTTTATAGAGGGGCCACAGATATATCAGATCACCTTCTAGTTGTAGCTACACTGAAAGTAAAAGGTAGATGGGATACAAGGAGAATAGAAGCATCAGGGAAGAGAGAGGTGAAGGTTTATAAACTAAAAGAGGAGGCAGTTAGGGAAAGATATAAACAGCTATTGGAGGATAGATGGGCTAATGAGAGCATAGGCAATGGGGTAGGTTTAAAAATGTAGTGTTAGAGTGTTCAGCAGAAGTTTGTGGTTACAGGAAAGTGGGTGCGGGAGGGAAGAGGAGCGATTGGTGGAATTATGATGTAAAGAGAGTAGTAAGGGAGAAAAAGTTAGCATATGAGAAGTTTTTACAAAGTAGAAGTGATGCAAGGAGGGAAGAGTATATGGAGAAAAAGAGAGAGGTTAAGAGAGTGGTGAAGCAATGTAAAAAGAGAGCAAATGAGAGAGTGGGTGAGATGTTATCAACAAATTTTGTTGAAAATAAGAAAAAGTTTTGGAGTGAGACTAACAAGTTAAGGAAGCCTAGAGAACAAATGGATTTGTCAGTTAAAATAGGAGAGGAGAGTTATTAAATGGAGAGTTAGAGGTATTGGGAAGATGGAGGGAATATTTTGAGGAATTGTTAAATGTTGATGAAGATAGGGAAGCTGTGATTTCGTGTATAGGGCAAGGGGGAATAACATCTTGTAGGAGTGAGGAAGAGCCAGTTGTGAGTGTGGGGGAAGTTCGTGAGGCAGTAGGTAAAATGAAAGGGGTAAGGCAGCCGGGATTGATGGGATAAAGATAGAAATGTTAAAAGCAGGTGGGGATATAGTTTTGGAGTGGTTGGTGCAATTATTTAATAAATGTATGGAAGAGGGTAAGGTACCTAGGGATTGGCAGAGAGCATGCATAGTTCCTTTGTATAAAGGCAAAGGGGACAAAAGAGAGTGCAAAAATTATAGGGGGATAAGTCTTTTGAGTATACCTGGTAAAGTGTGTGGTAGAGTTATTATTGAAAGAATTAAAAGTAAGACTGAGAATAGGATAGCAGATGAACAAGGAGGCTTTAGGAAAGGTAGGGGGTGTGTGGACCAGGTGTTTACAGTGAAACATATAAGTGAACAGTATTTAGATAAGGCTAAAGAGGTCTTTGTGGCATTTATGGATTTGGAAAAGGCGTATGACAGGGTGGATAGGGGGGCAATGTGGCAGATGTTGCAGGTGTGTGGTGTAGGAGGTAGGTTACTGAAAGCAGTGAAGAGTTTTTACGAGGATAGTGAGGCTCAAGTTAGAGTACATAGGAAAGAGGGAAATTATTTCCCAGTAAAAGTAGGCCTTAGACAGGGATGTGCGATGTCACCGTGGTTGTTTAATATATTTATAGATGGGGTTGTAAGAGAAGTAAATGCGAGGGTCTTGACAAGAGGCGTGGAGTTAAAAGATAAGGAATCACACAAAGTGGGAGTTGTCACAGTTGCTCTTTGCTGATGACACTGTGCTCTTGGGAGATTCTGAAGAGAAGTTGCAGAGATTGGTGGATGAATTTGGTAGGGTGTGCAAAAGAAGAAAATTAAAAGTGAATACAGGAAAGAGTAAGGTTATGAGGATAACAAAAATATTAGGTGATGAAAGATTGGATATCAGATTGGAGGGAGAGAGTATGGAGAAGGTGAATGTATTCAGATATTTGGGAGTGCACATGTCAGCGGATGGGTCTATGAAGGATGAGGTGAATCATAGAATTGATGAGGGGAAAAGGGTGAGTGGTGCACTTAGGAGTCTGTGGAGACAAAGAACTTTGTCCTTGGAGGCAAAGAGGGGAATGTATGAGAGTATAGTTTTTACCAACACTCTTATATGGGTGTGAAGCATGGGTGATGAATGTTGCAGCGAGGAGAAGGCTGGAGGCAGTGGAGATGGTCATGTCTGAGGGCAATGTGTGGTGTGAATATAATGCAGAGAATTCGTAGTTTGGAAGTTAGGAGGAGGTGCGGATTACCAAAACTGTTGTCCAGAAGGCTGAGGAAGGGTTGTTGAGGTGGTTCGGACATGTAGAGAGAATGGAGCGAAACAGAATGACTTCAAGAGTGTATCAGTCTGTAGTGGAAGGAAGGCGGGGTAAGGGGTCGGCCTAGGAAAGGTTGGAGGGAGGGGGTAAAGGAGGTTTTGTGTGCGAGGGGCTTGGACTTCCAGCAGGCGTGCATGAGAGTGTTTGATAGGAGTGAATGGAGACGAATGGTTTTTAATACTTGACGTGCTGTTGGAGTGTGAGCAAAGTAACATTTATGAAGGGGTTCAGGGAAACCGGCAGGCCGGACTTGAGTCCTGGAGATGGGAAGTACAGTGCCTGCACTCTGAAGGAGGGGTGTTAATGTTGCAGTTTAAAAACTGTAGTGTAAAGCACCCTTCTGGCAAGACAGTGATGGAGTGAATGATGGTGAAAGTTTTTCTTTTTCGGGCCACCCTGCCTTGGTGGGAATCGGCCAGTGTGATGATAAAAAAAAAAAAACTTAAGAGGGAAAAAAAAATCACAATATATGTATCTAATTTTCTATAAAATTACGACCCTACTGCAGTGACTCAGAGGGAGTGGTGAACTACACAGGTGCAGCAAGAGAGGATGGCAAGTGTGGCAAGAAGGACAATCATAGAAACATTTAAACATTCATGTACAGAAACCTGTAGAAGTTTCCAGATTTCATACCATCTCAAATTAGACCTAATATAAATGAGATTACCCAACAAAAACAAGCTCACATCTCCCACTGAGTCTGTATACTTACTTAAGGTTACATATACTGTATAAGAGGCTCGTCTATAAGTAGTATATTTTTGGGAAAAATCATGTTTTTATGTAACTGCATTGTTTTATACTTTCTGGATGTCCCATGATCATATTATAAAGTAGTTGCAATTTATGTTATGAATCAAGCACTAAGAGATCTTTTTTTTTTGTTTTTGAATGTATTTCTTATCAATAAAAATTTGGTGGTGAAAGCAAATTTTTATTCTAAACGTGTGGCCCAGAAAAAAAAGTTTGGGAACCACTGCCCTACTGTATTCAGTAGAGCATTACAGAAGTAAATATATACAGTGGAACCCCTACTTATGAGTTTAGTCCATTCCGTGACCCTGCTCGCATCTCGATTTGCTCATTTGTTGAGTCAATTTTCCTCATTTAAATTAAATGAAATGGAATTAATCCATTCCAGTGAAATTTCAGGCACAACAAAATTCTTCGATATTTCCCTAATATCAACTCTATCCTAGGTAGTAGGTTGGTAAACAGCAACCGCCCAGGGAGGTACTACAGTCCTGCCAAGTGAGTGTACACCGAAAACCTGTAATTGTTTTACATGATGGTAGGATTGCTGGTGTCTTTTGTCTGTCTCATAAACATGTAAGATTTCAGGTATGTCTTGCTACTTCCACTTGCACTTAGGTCACACTACACATACATGTACAAGCATATATATACACATCCTCTGGGTATTCTTCTATTTTCTTTCTAGTTCTTGCTCTTGTTTATTTCCTCTTATCTCCATGGGGAAGTGGAACAGAATTCTTCCTCCGTAAGCCATGCGTGTTGTAAAAGGTGACTAAAATGCCGGGAGCAAGAGGCTAGTAACCCCTTCTCCCATATAAATTACTAAATTTAAAAGAGAAACTTTAGTTTTTCTTTTTGGGCCACCCTGCCTTGGTGGGATACGGCCAGTGTGTTGAAAGAAAGAAAGATCAACACTATGTCTTATTTATCTAATATGACTTAACAAACAATATATATAACATAGAAACCTGATATATACACCTACCATCCAACTTACGACCTGCTCGACTTACGACCACTCAACTTACGACTGTCTTTTTTATGCCAAATTTCTGGGAAATAAACAACTATTTGTGTTGTACACAGTGTTTATCCTAAACCTTACAGTATAAAATACAGTACTAACAGCATAAAAAGTAAAGTAAAACGTGAAATACCAAGATAACAAAATAAAACATTAAAATAAAGTCATTACAAAAATGTTTTGTTGATATTCAGTAGTAAAGTTCGACTTACGATCATTTCGACTTACGACCGGTTTCTCGGAACCAAACTCGGTCGTAAGTCAGATGGTAGGTGTACTCTAAAATGAATAAAGTACGTCATTATGTGACAGGTAGAGGCAGCCATAACTGCTCCTGCATTGTTGTGGTATTCACAACAATGTTGTGGGAAAATTCTAGTTAGGAAAACAAATGTAGGTCAGCTGTACACAATCACGAACGAGAATGATCTATCACTATTTCTCAGGGATATTAATCTTACAGAGAATAACTAAACAATGTCCAACCTAAAAGCCTATGTGTAGTGTATGTTTTGCTCCATTATTGTACAAAGTTCATAGTACAATCTCTTAGCAATCAAAAATCAACTACCTCAGTAATGTGATTTTACTAGTAAGCATGTCACCTTATGTTATATAATTTTCTTAAATACTAATGTTTGCTTAAATATTTGCTTAATTAATACTTTCTCTGTCCATATTACAACCTCATATTTCTTTAAATACTATTAATTGCTATTACTTACCAAATTTATTATCAAATACCATTTTTTACTTTCCAAATTTATTACCAAATACCATTTTTTACCCCTAGGTAGTAGGTTGGTAAACAGCAACCGGCCAGGGAGGTACTACCGTCCTGCCAAGTGAGTGTACAACGAAAACCTATAATTGTTTTACATGATGGTAGGATTGCTGGTGTCTTTTGTCTGTCTCATAAACATGCAAGATTTCAGGTATGTCTTGCTACTTCTACTTGCACTTAGGTCACACTACACATACATGTACAAGCATATATATACACACCCCTCTGGGTATTCTTCTATTTTCTTTCTAGTTCTTCTTCTTGTTTATTTCCTCTTATCTCCATGGGGAAGTGGAGCAGAATTCTTCCGCCGTAAGCCATGCATGTTGTAAGAGGCAACTAAAATGCCAAGAGCAAGGGGCTATTAACCCCTTCTCCCGTATAAATTACTAAATTTAAAAGAGAAACTTTCGTTTTTCTTTTTGGGCCACCCTGCCTTGGTGGGATACGGCTGGTGTGTTGAAAGAAAAGAAAGACCATTTTTTACTATCAGTACAATTTACTCTTAACATTTTTGACATTATTTTAGTTACCATTACTTGTTTAATTACCATAACCTGTTTTAATACCACATTTACTATCTTAGAGTAGTTCCTTACTCTTAAATACCTTGTACTGCCAATTAAGCTCTAGTATAACTACCAGTGCAATACTGAATCCAAATAACTGTTCTTAAAATTTAGTACTTGATAGAAATATTTCTTTTTTCATTTTATTTTTATTAATTAATATTCTTGTAATCATTATTACTTACTAAAATTTTATTAAACACCATATTTACTACCAGTCAATTTTACTTTTGTACATTAATCATTATTTTATACTTTTCTTAACCTTTTGTTGCCAAATTTTCAAGTTTGTATATTCACCTCCAACCTTTATACTGTATTATCCTTTGTACCATCTTACTCTCATATTATAACCAAGTCATTGCCATTTTTCTTTTTCTATTTTTTCTTTTGGTACATTAATTTGTGTATTTTATCTTGTCAATTTCAATCTAGTTATACTCGTGTTTTGTTAACAACTTATATTAGACCTTAGTGCAATTGCAAGTGAGAGTCTTGTACCATTTTAACTTGCATTCTTATATTATTAGTTTATACCTACTTTAGCTCATTCTAGCTCAATACATAGACAACACCAAATTCATTATATTAGATCTTAGTGCAATTATAAGAGTCTGGTGCTATTTGTAATTTCGTATTAGTTTATACCTAGTTGTACTTTAGCTCATTCTAGCACAACACACAGACAATATCAACTTCATTATGTTTATTAGTGACTATACTCTATATGACCAAAGTGCTTTAGCTATATACTTGTCCAAACCTCCCACCACTACAGAAATCAGTATTAGAACTCACCGCACAATACAGGATATAAATAACCACTATTTAAACCTAAAAGATGAATGATCACGTTGACCCTGATCTAAACCTCCATAATCTAACACACAATCAAAACTTATTGGAGAGTTACTGCCTTTATTACACAGCATCACAAGCCAACACTATCTTAAACACTGCTCAAAGTCTATCAGTTCTTAACTACAACATCAGGTCCTTAAGCAAACACTATGATGACCTCCTGGCACTCCTTGAGTCGCTAAAGACACCCTTGTCCTTCATTATTCTTACTGAGACCTGGCTTAAGCAGGACACACTAGATATCTACCCAATACCAGGATACACAGCAATCCACAACTGCAGACCATACCAAGTTGGGGGTGGTATTGCAATCTATTACTCTAAACAACTATCTTGTATTAGCACCACTTGCTTTAGTGATGAATATGGGGAATACATCTTTGCTAATTTTACTGTAAAAAACCTTAAGATGCCTATAACAATCGGTGCCATTTATCGGATACCCCACACAAACATCCCAAATTTCAGTGAGAATCTAAAGGCACTAATAACAAACAGACAAATGAACAAGCACCACTTTCTCTTAGCTGGAGACTTCAATATCAACCTTGGCCAACCAGATGATCAGCCTGTAACTGATTTCATCAACAATATGAACAACACACTTCTCATACCAACAATAACTAAACCAACCAGGATGACTGAGACAATTGCAACCATAATAGACCACATATAGACCAATATACTAGCCCCCCTTAAATCTGGGATAATCACAAACAGCACTACTGACCACTACCCAACCTTCCTCTTAACAAACATTAGTAAGCCACCACTCGAATACAACAAAGTTTCATCTAGACTCCATGACGAGGCCTCAATAAGGAATTTCACAGCAGACCTAGAGACTGTTGACTGGCCTACAGAATTCTCCAATGCCAATGGTATTGACATCTGGACAGACATTTTTCTTAACAAAATACTTAGACTATACAACAAACATTGTCCTATAAAAACGAAACAGATCACGAAAAAAACAGCTCGGTTGCCCATGGCTAACCAGCAGCATTCTGAAATCCATTGATAAGAAACACCAATATGAAAAGCAATATAGACAGGGCTTAATACACAAAGATATTCTTAAACAATATTCATCAGTTCTCACTAAATTAATAAAGAAAGCCAAACAACTGTACTACTCCAGCAGATTCACTGACACAAGAGGAGATATAAAAAAAAGACCTGGAAAACACTTTCCCAGATTCTGGGGACCCACAAACTGAAAAAAACAAGAATATTGTCCTAACTAAACCTAATGAAACACCACTGCATCCCACTGATACAGCTAACAAGATAAACGACTTCTTCTCAAACATAGGATCTGATCTCGCCAGTAAAATCCCATGTACCAACGCCCGTGCCGGGGACTACCTAGATGGGAATTTTCCAAATTCCTTCTATCTTGTACCAACTGAGCCCATGGAAGTCACCGCGATTATAAAGCCACTCAAAAATAACTCAGGGAATCTGTCTCACGTCCCACCATTATTGTACAAGCGAGTGGCCCATGTCCTTTCGCATGCTATTACAATACTTTTCAACAAGTCACTAGAAACTAGCACTTTCCCGACACTACTCAAGACACCAAGGGTTACACCAATACATAAAGGAGGTGACCCTACAGATGTAAACAACTATAGGCCAATATCAAACTTGCCATTGCTATGCAAAATCTTCGAGAAACTCGTGCACAGGAGACTATATTCATTTATAACGGCACAAAACATACTCAACCCCTGCCAATTTGGATTCAGGAAAAATAAAAGCACTAATGATGCAATTGCAAAAATGCTAGTTCTGTTTTACACAGCATTGGGAAATAAGGAATATCTGCTATGAATTTTTATTGACCTAAGAAAAGCGTTTGACACAGTAGACCACAGCATCCTACTCCACAAACTTGACCATTATCGTATAAGAGGCCATGCACTTGCGTATTTCAAATCCTACCTTACTAATAGGTATCAGTATGTCACCATTAAAGACACAGCCTCATCAACACAGCCACTTGATACTGGAGTTCTGCAGGGAAGTGTCCTTGGTCCCCTGCTCTTCCTCATTTACATTATTGATCTTCCAAATCTATCCCAACACCTGAAACCCATTTTCTTTGCTGACGACACGACTTACGTCATCTCCCACCCTAATCTTGCCACCCTCAACACCATTGTCAACGAGGAGCTGCTCAAAATTCTGACTTGAATGACAGTCAATAAACTTACACTTAACACTGACAAAACCTACTACATTATGTTTGGTAGCAGAGCAGGTGTTGCGCAACTTAACATTAAGATCGCCAACACTCTAATTGCCAGACATAATGAGGGCAAATTCCTAGGTCTATACCTCGACAACAACCTAAATTTCAGCACCGATATCCAACACATAACAAAAGAAGTTTCCAAAAAGGTGGGGATCCTCTCCAAGATATGATATTACGTGCCGCAAACTGCCCTTCTCACACTATACCATTCACTCATTTATCCTTACCTCACCTATGCTATTTGTGCTTGGGGATCAACTGCAGCAACACACCTAAAGCCAATAATAACCCAACAAAAAGCCACAGTAAGAATAATAACTAAATCCCATCCCTGGCAACACCCCCCCCCCCCCCCTCTTCACAGATCTAAACTTACTCCCTGTTCAGTACATACACACTTACTATTGCGCAATCTACATCTACAGGACCTTAAATTCCAATATTAACCTTGACCTAAAATGCTTTCTTGATAGTTGTGACAGGACCCACAGGCATAACACCAGACACAAACATCTCTATGACATTCCCCGTGTCCGACTAAACCTTTACAAAAATTCAATGTGTGTCAAAGGGCCTAAAATCTGGAACACCCTACCTGAAAACTCTAGAACTGCAGACACATTCATCACTTTTAAAACCACAGTTAGAAAACATCTTATCTCCCTGATACACCCCATCAACTAACTACATGTAAACCACCTGGTGGTTCACACTTACACTCACTCACCCATTGACTATAAACACAGAAATACGGATCTTAATCTTAAAATAATGAACCCTAACTAGTCATAAGCTTGCCTATGATACTTCAATATAGACACTATGTATTGTGCCAAAAACAAAAGCATTCACATTGCTAAACTTACAAACTATAATGTAGTCACTTAGCCTTAATACCATAATCTGAAATAATTTAAAGTTTAGAATTAATCTATGTCTGCCCGAAATGCCTAGCCATGCTAGGTGTCCTAGTGCCCCCCTCTGTAATTAGTATTTTAAAACATGTAAACCACACAATATCCAAAATCTATAAACCCCGCATTGTAATCCTTATAGAGAATAAACTTGATTGATTGATTGATTGATTTCAAAGCCATCTATTATTATAATTAGTACATTATTATTATACATGTATTATTATTATACGTCTTCTTCTTCCTTTCAAAACACCGGCCGTATCCCACCGAGGCAGGGTGGCCCAAAAAGAAAAACAAAAGTTTCTCTTTTTAAATTTAGTAATTTATACAGGAGAAAGGGTTACTAGCCCTTGCTCCCTGCATTTTAGTCGCTTCTTACAACACGCATGGCTTACGGAGCAAGAATTCTGTTCCACTTCCCCATGGAGGTAAGAGGAAATAAACAAGAACAAGAACTAGTAAGAAAATAGAAGAAAACCCAGAGGGGTGTGTGTATATATATGCTTGTACACGACTCACGAAATCGTAATGACACGAGTGCAGACAAACCATACCACGGGTGGGGATAGAACCCGTGATCAGAGATTCTCAAAACTCCAGACCGTCGCGTTAGCCACTGGACCAGCTAGCCACAATAAGATTCGTCCAACTAGGTATATTTCTACACCAGTAGAAATATACCTAGTTGGACGAATCTTATTGTGGCTAGCTGGTCCAGTGGCTAACGCGACGGTCTGGAGTTTTGAGACTCTCTGATCGCGGGTTCTACCCCCGCCCATGGTATGGCTTTTTTATGCTTGTACATGTATGTGTAGTGTGACTTAAGTGTAAGTATAAGTAGCAAGACGTACCTGAAATCTTGCATGTTCATGAGACAGAAAAAAGGACACCAGCAATCCTTCTTTTCTTTCTTTCAACACACCGGCCGTATCCCACCGAGGCGGGGTGGCCCAAAAGGAAAAACGAAAGTTTCTCCTTTTACATTTAGTAATATATACAGGAGAAGAGGTTACTAGCCCCTTGCTCCCGGCATTTTAGTCGCCTCTTACAACACGCATGGCTTACGGAGGAAGAATTCTGTTCCACTTCCCCATGGAGATAAGAGGAAATAAACAAGAATAAGAACTAGAAAGAAAATAGAAGAAAACCCAGAGGGGTGTGTATATATGTGCTTGTACATATATGTGTAGTGTGACTTAAGTGTAAGTATAAGTAGCAAGACGTACCTGAAATCTTGCATGTTCATGAGACAGAAAAAAGGACACCAGCAATCCTATCATCATGAAAAACAATTACAGGCTTTTGTTTTACACTCAACTGGCAGGATTGGGTGGTTGCTGTATACCAACCTACTACCTAGATTATTATACGTATTATAATATTATTATATATTATTATACTATTATTATTATACATATTATCATTATCATCATTATTATTATTATTATTATTAATTAGCACATACATAGTCTTATAATAATTTATATTATATTACGTATATTATATAATTACATGCATTATTTTATATGTATTGTTATTATTATTATTATTTTTTATTTTTATTATTATTATCACACTGGCCGATTCCCACCAAGGCAGGGTGGCCCGAAAAAGAAAAACTTTCACCATCATTCACTCCATCACTGTCTTGCCAGAAGGGTGCTTTACACTACAGTTTTTAAACTGCAACATTAACACCCCTCCTTCAGAGTGCAGGCACTGTACTTCCAATCTCCAGGACTCAAGTCCGGCCTGCCGGTTTCCCTGAACCCCTTCATAAATGTTACTTTGCTCACACTCCAACAGCACGTCAAGTATTAAAAACCATTTGTCTCCATTCACTCCTATCAAACACGCTCATGCATACCTGCTGGAAGTCCAAGCCCCTCCTTTACCCCCTCTCTCCAACCTTTCCTAGGCCGACCCCTACCCCGCCTTCCTTCCACTACAGACTGATACACTCTTGAAGTCATTCTGTTTCGCTCCATTCTCTCTACATGTCCGAACCACCTCAACAACCCTTCCTCAGCCCTCTGGACAACAGTTTTGGTAATCCCGCACCTCCTCCTAACTTCCAAACTACGAATTCTCTGCATTATATTCACACCACACATTGCCCTCAGACATGACATCTCCACTGCCTCTAGCCTTCTCCTCGCTGCAACATTCATCACCCACGCTTCACACCCATATAAGAGCGTTGGTAAAACTATACTCTCATACATTCCCCTCTTTGCCTCCAAGGACAAAGTTCTTTGTCTCCACAGACTCCTAAGTGCACCACTCACTCTTTTTTCCCTCATCAATTCTATGATTCACCTCATCTTTCATAGACCCATCCGCTGACACGTCCACTCCCAAATATCTGAATACGTTCACATCCTCCATACTCTCTCCCTCCAATCTGATATTCAATCTTTCATCACCTAATCTTTTTGTTATCCTCTATAACCTTACTCTTTCCTGTATTCACCTTTAATTTTCTTCTTTTGCACACCCTACCAAATTCATCCACCAATCTCTGCAACTTCTCTTCAGAATCTCCCAAGAGCACAGTGTCATCAGCAAAGAGCAGCTGTGACAACTCCCACTTTGTGTGTGATTCTTTATCTTTTAACTCCACGCCTCTTGCCAAGACCCTCGCATTTACTTCTCTTACAACCCCATCTATAAATATATTAAACAACCACGGTGACATCACACATCCTTGTCTAAGGCCTACTTTTACTGGGAAAAAATTTCCCTCTTTCCTACATACTCTAACTTGAGCCTCACTATCCTCGTAAAAACTCTTCACTGCTTTCAGTAACCTACCTCCTACACCATACACTTGCAACATCTGCCACATTGCCCCCCTATCCACCCTGTCATACGCCTTTTCCAAATCCATAAATGCCACAAAGACCTCTTTAGCCTTATCTAAATACTGTTCACTTATATGTTTCACTGTAAACACCTGGTCCACACACCCCCTACCTTTCCTAAAGCCTCCTTGTTCATCTGCTATCCTATTCTCCGTCTTACTCTTAATTCTTTCAATTATAACTCTACCATACACTTTACCAGGTACACTCAACAGACTTATCCCCCTATAATTTTTGCACTCTCTTTTATCCCCTTTGCCTTTATACAAAGGAACTATGCATGCTCTCTGCCAATCCCTAGGTACCTTACCCTCTTCCATACATTTATTAAATAATTGCACCAACCACTCCAAAACTATATCCCCACCTGCTTTTAACATTTCTATCTTTATCCCATCAATCCCGGCTGCCTTACCCCCTTTCATTTTACCTACTGCCTCACGAACTTCCCCCACACTCACAACTGGCTCTTCCTCACTCCTACAAGATGTTATTCCTCCTTGCCCTATACACGAAATCACAGCTTCCCTATCTTCATCAACATTTAACAATTCCTCAAAATATTCCCTCCATCTTCCCAATACCTCTAACTCTCCATTTAATAACTCTCCTCTCCTATTTTTAACTGACAAATCCATTTGTTCTCTAGGCTTTCTTAACTTGTTAATCTCACTCCAAAACTTTTTCTTATTTTCAACAAAATTTGTTGATAACATCTCACCCACTCTCTCATTTGCTCTCTTTTTACATTGCTTCACCACTCTCTAAACCTCTCTCTTTTTCTCCATATACTCTTCCCTCCCTGCATCACCTCTACTTTGTAAAAACTTCTCATATGCTAACTTTTTCTCCCTTACTACTCTCTTTACATCATCATTCCACCAATCGCTCCTCTTCCCTCCTGCACCCACTTTCCTGTAACCACAAACTTCTGCTGAACACTCTAACACTACATTTTTAAACCTACCCCATACCTCTTCGACCCCATTGCCTATGCTCTCATTAGCCCATCTATCCTCCAATAGCTGTTTATATCTTACCCTAACTGCCTCCTCTTTTAGTTTATAAACCTTCACCTCTCTCTTCCCTGATGCTTCTATTCTCCTTGTATCCCATCTACCTTTTACTCTCAGTGTAGCTACAACTAGAAAGTGATCCGTATATATCTGTGGCCCCTCTATAAACATGTACATCCTGAAGTCTACTCAACAGTCTTTTATCTACCAATACATAATCCAACAAACTACTGTCATTTCGTCCTACATCATATCGTGTATACTTATTTATCCTCTTTTTCTTAAAATATGTATTACCTATAACTAAACCCCTTTCTATACAAAGTTCAATCAAAGGGCTCCCATTATCATTTACACCTGGCACCCCAAACTTACCTACCACACCCTCTCTAAAAGTTTCTCCTACTTTAGCATTCAGGTCCCCTACCACAATTACTCTCACTTGGTTCAAAGGCTCCTATACATTCACTTAACATCTCCCAAAATCTCTCTCTCTCCTCTGCATTCCTCTCTTCTCCAGGTGCATACACGCTTATTATGACCCACTTCTCGCATCCAACCTTTACTTTAATCCACATAATTCTTGAATTTACACATTCATATTCTCTTTTCTCCTTCCATAACTGATCATTTAACATTACTGCTACCCCTTCCTTTGCTCTAACTCTCTCAGATACTCCAGATTTAATCCCATTTATTTCCCCCCACTGAAACTCTCCTACCCCCTTCAGCTTTGTTTCGCTTAGAGCCAGGACATCCAACTTCTTTTCATTCATAACATCAGCAATCATCTGTTTCTTGTCATCCGCACTACATCCACGCACTTTTAAGCATCCCAGTTTTATAAAGTTTTTCTTCTTCTCTTTTTAGTAAATGTATACAGGAGAAGGGGTTACTAGCCCATTGCTCCCGGCATTTTAGTCGCCTCATACGACACGCATGGCTTACGGAGGAAAGATTCTTTTCCACTTCCCCATGGACAATAGAAGAAATAAAAAAGAACAAGAGCTATTTAGAAAAAGGAGAAAAACCTAGATGTATGTATATATATATATATATATGCATGTGCGTGTCTGTGAAGTGTGACCAAAGTGTAAGTAGGAGTAGCAAGATATCCCTGTTATCTTAGCGTGTTTATGAGACAGAAAAAGAAACCAGCAATCCTACCATCATGCAAAACAGTTACAGGTTTTTGTTTCACAGTCATCTGGCAGGACGGTAGTACTTCCCTGGGTGGTTGCTGTCTACCAACCTACTACCTATTATTATTACTATTATTTCTTAGTATGTACGTACTCTTATAATACAGTGGACCCCCGCATAGTGATTTTAATCCGTGCAAGAGGGCTCATTGTTATGCGAAATGATCGGTATGCGAATGAATTTTCCCCATAAGAAATAATGGAAATCAAATTAATCCGTGCAAGACACCCAAAAGTATGAAAAAAAAAAATTTTACCACATGAAATGTTAATTTTAATACACACAAACTGAAAAAGGCATGCACAATTACATGACACTTACTTTTATTGAAGATCTGGTGATGATTGATGGGATGGGAGGAGGGGAGAGAGAGTGTTAGTGTTTAGAAGGGGAATCCCCTTCCATTAAGACTTGAGGTGTCGAGTCCTTTTCTGGGGTTACTTCCCTTCTTCTTTTAATGCCACTAGGCCCAGCTTCAGAGTCACTGGACTTCTTTCGCACAACATATCTGTCCATAGTGGCCTGTACCTCTCGTTCCTTTATGACTTCCCTGAAGTGTTTCACAACTTTGTCAGTGTAATAATCACCAGCACGGCTTGCAATAGCTGTGTGAGGGTGATTCTCATCCATAAAGGTTTGCACTTTCAGCCACATTGCACAGATTTCCTTAATCTTTGTAGTAGGCAACTTCTTCAATTTCTCTCTCCCTCCTCTGAACCAGTTTCCTCAGGTCTGGCCTCTTGCTGTTGAAGTTGATCTATCAGCTCATCAGTGGTTAGTTCTTCATTGTCCTCCTCCACCAACTCTTCCACATCCTCCCCACTAACCTCCAACCCCAAGGACTTTCCCAATGCCACAATGGATTCCTCAACTGGCATAATCCTCTCAGGGTTAGCCTCAAACCCTTCAAAATCCCTTTTATCTACACATTCTGGCCACAGTTTCTTCCAAGCAGAGTTCAAGGTCTTCTTAGTCATCCCTCCCAAGCCTTACCTATAAGGTTTTACACAATTGAGGATATTAAAGTGCTCTCTCTCCAAAACTCTCTTAGAGTCAGTTGAGTTTCTGAGGTCACTACAAAGCACCTTTCAAACAGAGCTTTTGTGTACAGTTTTTTGAAAATTTGCAATAACCTGCTGGTCCATGGGCTGCAGGAGAGGAGTGGTATTAGGAGGCAAAAACTTCACATTAATGAATTTCATGTCCCATAAAGTCGCTCTGCACGTCTGTAGGATGACCAGGGGCATTGTCTAACACCAGGAGGCACTTAAAATTCTAATTTCTTTTCAGTTAGGTAATCTTTCACATTGGGGCAAATGCATGGTGTAACAGTCATAGAAAAGTCCCTAGTGACCCATGCCTTACTGTTTGCCCCCACAGCACACACACAAATTCTCCTTGAGGACATTCTTTTGCCTGAACGGTCTGGAGTTTCAGAGTGATACACTAATAAAGGCTTCACTTTGCAATCACCAGTAGCATTGGAACACATCAACAAAGTAAGCCTGTCTTTCATAGGCTTATGTCCTGGAGTGCCTTTTCCTCCTGAGTAATGTAGGCCTGCTTGGCATTTTCTTCCAAAACAGCCTGTTTCATCACAATTAAACACTTGTTCAGGTTTCAGTCCTTCACTGTCTATGTACTCCTTGAATTCCTGCACATATTTTTCAGCTGCTTTGTGGTCCGAACTGGCAGCCTCACCATGCCTTATCACACTATGTATGCCACTACGCTTTTTAAATCTCTCAAACCAACCTTTGCTGGCCTTAAATTCACTCACATCAACACTAGTTGCAGGCATTTTTTTAATTAAATCCCCATGCAACTTCCTAGCCTTTTCGCTTATGATCGCTGAGAGACGCTATCTCCTGCTAGCTGTTTTTCATTTATCCACACCAATAAGAGTCTCTCAACATCTTCCATCACTTGCGATCTCTGTTTCGAAAACACAGTTAAACCTTTGGCAAGAACAGCTTCCTTGATTGCCTTTCTGTTGCCCACAATAGTAGCGATGGTTGATTTGGGTTTCTTGTACAAACCCGGCCAGTCGGCGACACGCACTCCACTTTCATACTTATCAATGATCTCTTTCTTCATCTCTATAGTAATTCTCACCCTTATTGCTGTAGGGTTGGCACTAGAAGCTTTCTTGGGGCCCATGGTCACTTATTTTGCAGATAAAATCACCAAAAACACTGTAATAATACGAAATGTTCCGATTGTATGCTTGGATGTTACCGCGGAGGCTGGCTGGTAAACAATGCCACTGGCGGCACATGTGAGGCTGGCTAAGGGCGCACATTGGACGCGTCTCAGATGAACAGCAGTGAGCGGGTTTTTGAGCGGTATGCGAGGCAAAATTTTTGCGATAAAAGCGAGCGGTATGCGGATTAAACGTTATGTGATGCCAACGGTATGCGGGGGTCCACTGTACTCTTGCTTACCATTTGGAATTTTTATTCACACAAAAAATAGGAGATTTACTGTTATGCAGACTATTGCATTATTGTAATAATTGTATAAATAATATCAACCCATTCATGACTGTGTATTGGAATGGCCAGTTGGACAGGTATTGGACAGTGATGTCATTTGTTTACTCTTGAACATCGCCAAAGAATCGAGCATTTCTGCTACTTTGAGCTCAATTTCATGGTACTTTTTATGAAACCAATCAAAATCATATCTATTTCTGTAATATATCTTCCATTCTATCAATTGAGACCAAAAAAATGAGAATACAGCCATAAAAACCATACAAAAATATACTGCTAAGGGGCAGTTAATGGCTGAGAAGTGAACTCCATTATTTATGGTCCGATTTCTTTCAAATTTGGTGAACGTTAAGAAACATCTTTCCATCTACATTGCCCAAGTTTCAATAAGATAGTCCAACAAACAACTGAGATGCAATTCCCTAGATCAAGTGCAAGAGCCCCTCACCAGCGTCAAGGAATATTGGAACCTTTTCCCTTTAGGCCCCCAC
>NW_026484595.1:0-11666 GCF_026875155.1 Cherax quadricarinatus | reverse complement strand
AAAACTTTTAAAAACTAAATAATATCCCTGGCCTCACACCCCTGCATCCCCCCCTTCCCACTGGACCCTAAATTATGCAAAATTTTCCCAGCTCCGCTGCTCCCCCACTGTCAAAACCCCCATAGACACAGAGTGGCCCAAATCAGAGCCCAGGGGGGTCGGCAAACCCCCCCAATGAGAGTCCACTACCGCTTTCATCCACGCTAGGCAATGACTAGTCGGAAAAATCTCGCCTTCACCAGTTAGCCCCAGCAAGAAAGCAAAAACACAAGACACTGCGGATGACCTATGGTGCCACTGCCGCTGACACTGCTGCCCCAAAACAAGTCCGTATCTGAAGGGTGTATACTTCTAACAACCAAGAGTTTTAAGAAACAATGCTGTCTTCAAAATCCATCATCCCCCAGGACGGAACGTAAGGGTTTACTAGGGACAAACGGGCTAATCACCCTGCAGACAGACCGACTCTCCTGCCAACACCCAACCCTTGTGGAAGTCGAGTCACCTAAAAGAGGAATTCAGGTGCTTCAAAATGGGAACCTTAAAGCGGTACCCGTCTAGCACGACTATCCATGCCATTCCCCACCCTTTTTGCGTCCGCTAAGCTGGGGTTTGGGTGGCTAATAACCCGTAACTGCTCCCTCTCCCCGATGCGCTTCTCTTTGGGGAAGTCAGCCCCAAGATAAAAGAAACGACACCCTCAACCGGAGGGCCAAGAAAGGAAAATGTTTATCGTCCCCCCCACCCGGGGGGCCCTGTCGAGTCACCCTTTGGAGAAGACGGGGCCAAAAGGACCTGCGAATAAACATGAAGAAAATGAACAACGACATCCACACGGAGGCACGCGCTGACGATCACCCCATGCATTCCCTTTAGGGCGGGTTTGGGGTCCCAGAGCCCGAGTTTGTAGTCACAAGATGAGGGGGGGACTTTCCTCCCCCATTTGAGCTTAGGTTCAGAACCCCCTAGACGGGAGCCAGTGCCCGGGGCCCCCATGGGAAGGGCCCGGGCCCGGGGAAAATACCCGGGGAATCTTAACAAAACTTTTGCTCGATCACACAGCCGATCTACAGTTCTCTCACCGCAAGAGCCTCTCTTCGACCTGTCGGGGGGGTAGAAATTTATATTCTACAAAGTGATATCCTTTTCCATGCTGTCGAATCGTGTGAAAAACAAGCCCGGAAGGTGCAATAAATGACTCCTTGAAGTTAGCTTTAGTCCCCTCGTTGGACCTGCCCCAGGTCAAATTTACGGCAATCCACTCTCTGAAAGATCCTTCATTTTCGTTGCCGATGAAAAGGAAGCACTAAAAAAAAGGGGACTCTTCAATCAGGACCCCACAAACACAACAATTCACCTTTTCCCCCTTCCCTTCTTGAAGTCGAAAGTTTGGTCTTTTTAAAAGCTTTACAATATGTCACTCTTTTCTACTGAAGACTGAAGACATCTATTGGGAAAAAAACACGTGGGCCTCGGTAGACGATCCCAAGTCCCCCAAAAAGCCACATCAAAAGTAAAGATTCATTTCAGAATCTCCCTGGCTGCCCCAAACTTCTCTGACGGTTGGCCATCTCATATTAAATTCACCCAAGTATATAGAAAAAGAACGTTTTTACAACATTCCCAGTGGGGCGTATCCCTTTTTAAAACACCACGGATGCCCCCTCAAAAATAAGAAGTTTTGTTAAAAAAAGTGGGAAAAAGGAGGGACTGTTTTTAGATCCGAACCATTACTCAACACACAGTCTTAAATGCAAAGGGTAATCTCATACCTTTCAGTAAGTCCCACCAGAAAAGAAATTATTGAAGAAACTAAAGTTCTGAAGAAAACCCCCCAATTACCGACATATGCTGCAAACCAAACCACAAAAACCGACGCCACCAGACTTACACGCTAATTCAGGCACCATCGCCCCGCAACTCCCTCCTCCCCTCCCCGACCGTGCTCTTCCCAAAGGGGCTGTACTGCATGGTGTATGAACTTGCAAAAGCGCAGCCCCCGGGACTTTAACAACTATTAAAGAACTATTCCGTTGAAAAACATGCCCGCCCTTTAATTTTCCCGGGAAACCACACCCTTTAGAAGACATCCTAAAATCCTTCCAAAGCCTGAACATTATGCACCCACAGCCGTTCCCGCCCAAGCAACTGCTCCCGTAACTTTTTAACCCCTTTTACCCCTGACAACGTTGATCAAGTTGCCCCAACCACCGCCTCCCACCTCTCCCCGCCCGCTGTTAACAACCATTACACTCACAGTTTCCCTGTGAACCTGAATTCCCAGTAATCCCTCCAGAAGAGGAAAATAACGACGCTCAGTAAACCCTATGGGAAAACCTTTCCTTTTACACTTCTCCCTTAATACTGACACCATGACCTGTATGAACTTACAAAAGTCTGGTGCTGGAAAGTCAAGTATGCATGTGAATACCCCTTCACTTCCCATCACCCCAAGTTCTTGAGTTCATAAAGCCTTACTTTTTCCCCTTCGCAACAAGGCAAATTTACCACCTATTAGAAGCAGCTTCAAAAATTTGAAAATGGCCCCTTTGCTCCCCGCCTCCTCTTTTCTCCTATAACCCCCATATGTGTTTCCCCTTGATGTGCCCTCCCTGCTCCCAGTATCAAGATTTCAAGTTTCAACTACAAAAAGTTCATGCAACGTCCTGCTTTTTTGTTCTCAAGTCTGCCCCCGATCCCCCTTTAGGGTGGGTTAACCCGGCTTTTTTCTCTTTTAAGATTGAGACAATGCAGCATTGGGGAAACTTTATTCAGGAAAAAGTTTCGCCCACAGGGTTCATGTCCCAATCAAAGAGGAAGGGGTAAGGGGAGGAGGAGAATGAGGAAACAGTCCTCAATGGGGGTCGATGTGTTAGCATCAATCTTTAGAATGTACAGCATGGGGCCCTAGACGTGGCTTATTATGTATGAGGTGAGGGAAGATGGAGGCGGGGTCTGTGGTCCATCCCCTAGTCGATAGGTCTTCGTAAGGTTTAACAAAATGTTGAAAAATTCTTTGTAACAAAATCCCAACTTTGACAGACGGACCAAAGAACATAAAAAAAATCCCTCTCTTCCCCCTTTCCGGAAACGGGTCCGTAGCACCCCAAAAAAAACTCCCCTGATGGCACCATATAAGGGGTTTAAACCAAAATTCCCCCCACTTAAAATTTGCTTGAGAAAAATTAAAACAGTTTAAAGGGGATTCAGTTCAACGTACGTTCTTACTTTTAAATTAGACACCTATGGCCCAGCTCCCTTTAAGAAGAGAGCCAGTATTGTTTTTCTAAAAAAAATACCTGCCTGCATCCCATTATGGTTTTTACTCATCAGTCCCCCCGATCCCCCATGGGGTTGCCTCCTTGTCAATTCCAAATAAAACACGAAATTTTTCCCAATCCCCCTTTTTTTTCCCAAAACTGTCTTGCAGTCAGAAATACACACCCCCCTTGGCCATTTATCTTTTTCACCCCCTTGCTCGCCCAACCTATTTTCAACAACCGACCTTTCTTAGTCTTCAATACACCAAACCCCCAAAAACCTCTCAAGAGTATAGTAACAGAAGTCCATAGTGAAAAGTTTATTTTACAGCTCTATACATCACTAGTGAGGCCTCATTTAGATTATGCTGCTCAGTTTTGGTCTCCGTACTTCAGGATGGATATAGACTAATTGAGAGCATTCAGAGAAGAATGACTTAAAATGATTTACTGTGTATGGATCCTCCCGTATGAAGATAGACTTAAAGCCTTAAATCTCCACTTCTGGAGAGGCGTATTTTCGTAGAACGAGAGGAGATATTCATGTAGTGTATAATTGGATGACAGGCATAAACAAGGGAGATATGATAAAGTACTGAGGGTGTCGAACCAGGTAAGAACCGGAATAATGGATATAAGTTGGATAAATTAGATTTAGAAAGGACATAGTGTAAGTACTGTGTTTACCAGAGTTGTAGATGCGTGGAACAGTCTCTTCCTCAGTGGGGAGATAGGAGGCTAGGCAACTTGTGTTGCTTTAAGTAAGAGACTGGACAAATATTGAGTGGGAGGGGCTGGGTTTGATTGGGTGTCGTTGGTGTACGGGAGTTATTTCTTGGGTGGCTTTAGGTAGAGATCGTTTGATATGGGACCTGCCTCGTATGGGACAGTAGCCTTCTGCAGTATGTTCCTACATTTTCTTATGTTTCTTATGTTCGTAGTCTGAAAAATTTGTTTCAGCCTACGGCACAATGCCTCTTCTCCAGACTAGGGGAATATCAACTCAACAACGTTAAGGGTGTGGACTGATTTATCGTCTTCAAGTTCTTCTGCTTCTATCAAACTTTTCTGTACTCGACAGAGAAAAGAAAGCCTATGTGTAGGCGGAAAAGTTCAAAATAAAGATACCTACTGTTGTATATGTTGTCTTTCCTAACAACCTGTCGGTATTATATACCATTTTAATGTTCATGCCCTAGTCTGCTAACCTGACGTTACTTTATAAGTGCAGGCTCTTGCTTTTGCTCGATCAAACAAACAACAACAAAAGAACCAACCCACAAGCAACCACATATTTGCTTCGCTAAGCTTCAAGCAGACATACAAGATACTACATGCCACGCCAAGCTGCTCGACCACTTCCCTGGCCAGCACCTACTGCGACTCCCACCAGTTCTTTGTTGAATTATGTTTGCTCATGTACAGAATGCAGCTGAGCCTGGTTCCTTCAACACCACCATCAAATGAACTTTTCAAACTAAATAATATACCTGGCCTCACATTTCCCTGCAGCACACCTTCACAGAGGATCTAAAATCTACTGCAAATATTTACCAGCATCACTGCTGCTCCACCACTGTACACCTCCACTAGACACAAGAGATGGACCAACTCAGAAGGACCACTGAGGACGTCGGCAAACCCACCAATGAGAGTCCCTACCGCTTTCATCCACTGCTAGAGCAACTGACTAGTCGGAAATCTCGCCTTCACCAGTTCAGCCACCAGCCAAGAAAAGCAAAAACACAAGACCATGCGGATGCACCCTATGGTGCACTGCCGCTGACACTGCTGCACACAACAAGTCCGATATCTAAGGGTGTATACTTCTCACAACCAAGCAGTATAAGAACACATGCTGTCTTCAGAAATCCATCATCACTCCAGGAGGTAACTGTCAAGTATACTCGACCAAACTGCTACATTACACCACTGCAGACATGAACAGACTACTCACTGCCAACACCACCAACCCCCCCCCCCCCCCCCCCCCCCCACCTTTGGATGGCGAGTTACACTCAAAGAGGAAATTCAAGTGTTCAGAATGGTGGACCTTGAAGACGGTACCCTAGTTAGCACGACTATCATGACCATCACCAGCACATTTGCTTGTCCGCTAGAGTGGAGTGGTGGTGGCTCCAATCACCCTCGTAACTGCTGCCTTCTGCCGACTGCGCTTCTAGTTGGGGAAGTCAGCGAAGATAGAAGAAGACGACATCCTCCAACCTGGAGGGCCCCAAGAAAGTAGAAAGGATGATTATCGTCACCCCACCGGTGGGGCCCTGCGAGTACCATTGGAGATGGTCCTGGGCCAGAAGGACTGCGAATCAACATGAATGAAATGAACACACGTCACTCCACACAGGAGAGCACAGCGCTAGCACGATCAACACCATTGCATTTGCCATTCTAGGGCATGGTTGGTGCCAGAGCCCGAGTTTGTAGCTCACAAGATGAGGGGGGTACTTGTGCCTCCTCCCATTTGAGACTTGAGGTCTCAGACACTCCCTAGAAAGGGAGGGAGCCAGTGCCGGGCCACCACTGGGAAGGGCGGGCCGGCGAAAATAACCGAGCGAATCTTTAACAAACAACATTCTGCTCGATCACACAGTCCGATCATACAGTTGCTCTACACCGCAAGAAGCCTCTCTTCGACCCTGTCGGGGTGTAGAATTTATATTCTACAAACGTGATATCTTTTTCACACTGCTGTCGAATCGTGTGAAATCAAGCCTGAGTGATGGTGCAATAAAATGACTCCTCGAAGTTAGCTTTAGCTACCGTTCGTTAGGACCTGCCTGCAGGTCAAAATTTACGGCATCCACTCTATGAATGACGCCTTCATTGTCGTCTGCACAGGATGCCCTGATGACTAAAAAATCTAATGGACGGACTCTTCTTCAGGACCTACAAACAAACAAATTCACTCTATCCCCGTCTCATTCTTGAAAGACGAAACGTTCGGTTCTTTGTGAGAAAGTCTTGACATTATCGTCACCTTCTCCTCTATGAAAGCACTGAAGACATCATTGAGGAAAACAAACACGTGGGCCTCGGTAGACAGGCATCTCAAAGATCCCAACGCCACATCAATGCTAAAGGTTACATTCTCAGACATCTCCATGGCTGCCCAAGTCTCTCTCTGACGGTCTGGCCATCTCATATTACCACATTCTCCCAAGTCTATAGAACAAGACGTTCACATACATCTCCCACTGCTGGACATGCTTACTCCCTATAATCAACACCACCAAGGACTGGCCCCATCAAGAATAAGAAGTTTGTTAAAAATGTAGGGAATGATGGAAACGATTTCAGATCCTGCACCATTACTCAACACAAACATGTCTTAACTGCAGGTTAATCTTCATACCCTTGCAGCTAAGTTGCCCAACTCAGAAAAGAAAATCATATTGAGAAAAACTAAAGTTCTGAAGAAAACCTCCAATTCACCTGACAGATGCTGCATTATAACCAACCACAAAGCGACGCTCCAAGACTTCTACACGCTCAATCTACAGGCACCATCGCCCCAGCAACTCCCTCTCTTCCACTCCCGACGGTGCTCCTTCCAAGGTGCTGTACTGCATGGTGTATGCACACCTTTGGCAAAGCAGCAAGCCCGGCACTTTCAAACACCACTATTAACGAAATATTCCCGTCTGAACAACATGCCTGCCTTCAATTTTCCGGAATATTTCCACACTTCAGAAGACATCTCAAGATCCTTCCCACGTCCCTGAACATTACTGCACTCTACAGACCTGTCTCCTGCCCAGCAACTGCCTCCTGTAAACTTCTATAACACAATTTCCACCGCTGACAACGTTTGATCAAGTTGCCTAACACCGCCTCCCAACCTCTCCAGCCTGCTGTTACAAACCTTACACCTCACAGCTGCTCATGTCGAACCTCAGTCACCTGTACCACCATTGTAGATTATCCAGTGATTCCACTCCCAGAAGAGGAAGATAACGACGACTACAGTAAAACCCTCATGGAAAAACCTTCACTTTTACACTTCTCCTTCACAATACTGACACCATGACCTGTACTGAACTCTACAAAAGTTCTCCGGTGCTGGAACAAGGTCAAGTAGCATGTGAATCAACGCTTCAACTTCAACACTTCACCCATGTTCTTGAGTTCTTTCAAGCCTTACGTTTAACCTTCTGCAACAAGGTCTAAATTATACCACCTATCTAGAAGCAGCTTCAAAAAGTTTGAAAATGGCTCATGCTAACGCCTCTCATGTTACTCCTATAACTCATATGTGTTCTTACCTCTGATGTGACCTAGCCTGCTGCCAGCTACTCAGATTCAAAGACTTCACACACAACAAGTTCATGCAAACATTCCCTGCTATCTGTTCTCTAGTCTGCCACGAATCGCCTTAGCTGCTGGGTTAAGAACTGGTACTATTTTCTCTTGAAGATTTGGAGACACTTTTGCAGCATATGTGGAATCGTTATCTCAGGAAAAACGTTTCGCCTCACTGTGCGCTTCATCAGTCAAATACAAAGAGGAGGCGTAAGGAGGAGGAGGAGAATGAGGTAATCAGTCCCTCAACCTGGAGTCGATGTGTTCAGTCCATCAATCTTCTAGAATGTACAGCATAAGGCCGTAGGGACGTGGCTTATATTACTGTAGGTGAGGTGACGTTGAAGAAGATGGAGGCGGGGTCATTGTGGTACCATCCACTGTCGAAGTAGGTCTTCGTCCAAAGGTTGAACAAGTGTTGAAGAATTCTTTGTAACAAGATCCCAACTTCTGACAGACGGACCAAAGAACATAAAAACAGATCCATCTCTTCCTCCCCTTCCTGGAAACGGGTCCGTAGCACCTACAAACACACATCCACTGATGGCACCTCTATCAGGGCTTTAATCACACTAACTCCTCCCCCGACATTACTATTCTATGACGAACCATTTAATTTTCTCGTTTAAGGGTGATTCAGTTCACGTAGTTCTTACTTTACAATTAGACACCTACTGGGGCGTATGTCAGCGTAACTTCTTAAAGTACTGTAAGAAGAGAGCCCAGATATTGTTTTGTTACTAAACAGTACCTGCCTCAAAGCCCCAATCAACGCATTCCGCCATCTTTGTAATGGTTTATACTTGCACTACAGTCCCCTACGATCCCACGATGGGGTTGCCTTCTGTCAATTCCAACATAAAACACGAATTTCTCCCAATCCTTTTTTCACAACACTGTCATTGCAGTCGAGTACACACCACCTTGGTCCATTTATCTTTTCACCTCCTATGCCGTCCTTTACACTATCTCAACATACACGACCTTTCTTAGTCTTCAACTACACCAACACCCAACATATTACTTGATGATATGTGCCAAACACACCGCCTTTCTTCACACCAGTAACAACAACTGTGGTCTCCCAATTACTCAACTTCACATACCCTAAACACCTAATTCATCTTGGCCAGACTTCAATACCTTCTACAACCACCTGGCCCAGGCGAACCAGAATCATTCTATGATCTGCAACAAAAACCTATCTCTGACATCGTTACTCAACTTGCCTCTCATCCGGACACCATTACAAAAGCAGCCAACATCGCAATACCAAAGAAAACTCACACCACTCGTTATTCCCTCAAACGTCACTCAGAACAAGAAGACTAATTATTGCTACCACAACCGCTTCCTCTACAACAACACATAGATTTTAATCAAGTCCGATTTAGATCTCACTTACCTTAAAACGATATTTCTACACAGCTAGACAAGACCAAACAATCACTGGTCACATACTCATACAAACAAGCAAGAAAAAATAAACAGCGTATTAAAAAACACTCAGCCTTCTGGAACTTTATCAAAAAAATCAGTTGCACAACTCCCCACCATAAATTCAAAAACACATCACCCACAAAACACACACATCTCAGACCCGCAACCAACATCTTTCAACCACATCTGGGAGAACGAGGAGAAAACATCTTCCACACTCACCCACCTCACCCTAACGTTATTCAACACATTTCAGAACATAGAACCTGGAAACACTGCACCACTCACAAGAAACAACACCAGACTGCACATACATCTAGCTCTCTTAACTCCTCCCAAGAACTCGCACACTCCTTTCACCAACACAGGCATAAAAACTTCCTCAGGACACCTTCCTCCCAAGGCTCCTGGTGCTTTGGCCTAAATCATATTATCCTGAAACACCTTCATGTCTCTATCATTACTGCCTACACAAACCTCCTCAATGCCTCCCTTGCCTCTGGATTACTTCCTTCCCTCTTCAAAGCTGCTACTGCTATCCTCTTCCTAAAACCCAATAAAAGACCCACTCTGACCTGAAACTATCGCCTATCCGCCTCCCTTGAAATCTTGAGGAAAACTCTTTTGAAAAACTCATTTCAATCATCGCTCTTCGCAGGTTGACCTGGAACACAATTCTCTACTTTCTGATGGCCAGTTTGGACTTCAGAAAACACACAGATTCCATGCAGGTGCATTAACATCATTCTCAACTACATCCACATAAACACAAAACAAAGAAACAGGGACAGCCCTGGTTGCAAAAGACGTTGAAAAAGCTCCTTTGGGACACTGTCTGGCACGAAGGGCGCTCAAGTACCAAACTTCTGCACTACCTTTAACTGCCTCTCACTTCTCTCGTAAACTAATCTGCAACTTCTAGACGGCGTACCATGAGATCATATTCCAAGGCTGTTACTTGACTACTTCACATAAAAGCCGGAGTACCCCAGGGATCTGTCCTCTCCCCTACCCTCTACCATTTTATACACTAACGACATTCCAACACTGTATACCACAACTTCCATCACACTAGCCTATGCAGACGACATTACACAACTTATCACTCATGCCAATATAGATACACTCACACACAAAACACAAAATGAGGTCGACAGGATAGCCATCTGGGAACAAAAATGGAGGATCAAAACCAATGCAGCTAAATCCAGCATTACGTATTTTAACTACAGGAAACGTGATCCTCCATTACCTGTCGAGCTCAGAACAGCTGACACCCGCACTTACATCCCCCATAACACAATCTGCACTGCCCTTTGGGCCCGTTAATTTTGACTGCCTTCTTCGTTTCACAGACACATTCACTCAAGGCATGCAATGCTAGTAAGGCCCCTTGCGGGCCTTACAAGATAAAAACATGCCTCTCAACGCACCAAACTGCACCTCTACAAATCCCTAATTCGTCCTCTATAATTTACTCTCCTCTACCCCTCTCTCTTGCAGAAAAAACAAACTTACTTAAACTGCAGCGGTCCAGAACAAGGTGCTGCGCTGGGTGCTTTAATGTCGGTGGGAAGATTTTCCCAAAGCGGTCTCTCCATGCGCAATTAGACTCCCTGCGCTGAATCTGTACTGGAAGACGCTCAGTGACAGACAGATAGACAAACTTGAGACACGACATGACTACTGGACCACTCTCCTTGACGAAGACATTCGCTGACCCAAAATCCAACACAACCTTTTCTACTCCTTGCATGATCCTGCTCCAAACCCTATTTACAAATAACCTTGGATTCGCTGACAGGTACCTTCTATGACAGGTACCATTCTCTGATCCACGTTCTCCTTAGCTTTTGGGTTAAGACATGGCCCAGTTCTACACTTCTCTCTAGCGCTAAATGTCGCATGTTCCTTCCTCCTCGCTCACCCACTGGAGTAACAACAGAAGAGCCTGAATTTCTCTTCTCAATATCTGTCCCACGATCGCCTTCGCTGCTGGGTTAAGCCCTTGGCTCTATTTCTACGACAAGAACACTCCTCTCCAGCACTATTCTTCGTCTGTCCCGTCTTCCCCGCTCATCCCATTTGGGAACTTACCTGAACTTTCGTTCGTTCGTTCTTTCTGTATGTTAGAAGTGAACAAGGTCCCAGGACCGAAACGTTTTCTAATAAATATGTTAGAGTGTTTGCTTACGTGTCTTTCTAAACCAACTTGTCGGTATTTATTACCAAGGTTTATACTTCTTGAGATAAATCCAAGAATCTGTTGGTCTTGTTACGCACACTAAGCCACTGCTGTCTTGGCTTTAGATTTCTGCTTACCATGACTCCCAAGTCTTTTTCACATTCTGTATGATCAAGCTCTACTTCACCTAGATTATAGCTTCGAGGATTATTTTCATTACCAAGGGCTAGTACCTTACATTTATCGACATTGAACTTCATCTGCCATTTTTCACACCAGGCCATTATTTTGTCCAAATCGTCCTGGAGTTCATTGCTATCCTCCTCAGAGTGAGTTATGTAAAAGGACACAAGTGCAACTAATGTGACATTTATTGTCGCAACGTTTCGCTCTCCAGGAGCTTTATCAAGCCATTACAAACAATACATGTATGTATGTATAATGTTCGCCAAGACCGTTTA
>NW_026484594.1:0-37791 GCF_026875155.1 Cherax quadricarinatus | reverse complement strand
ACCCCGTCAAACTTCTATTCTCAGTGAACTGTCTTTCCTGACCAGCTGTCCCTTGCTACTGCAGTTGGCTGTTAGAATCTCTGCATATAACAAACCTTCATTGTCTTCGGACCTGTCGCTTGATCTTAGTGTGCTCATCGTCTTTTCCCTGGCCCCGTGGGTCTGATTAGGGCCTTCGTGTACGGCAATGTCTCCGTTGTTGCTTACCATCCCCTTGTCTGCGCCTGACTTTGGAATTTCCTTCATTGTCTTCGGACCTGTCGTTTGATCTCAGTGTGCTCATCGTCTTTTCCCTGGCCCCACGTGGGTCTGATAGGGCCTTCGTGTACGGCATGTCTCCGTTGTTGCTTACCATCCCCTTGTCTGCGCCTGACTTTGAATTTCCTGATGTCACATCTGAATTGTCATTTGTCTCTCTAATCTGTTTCAGGCTTTGCAGTTTCTCTTCTAAGCACTGTATCCTAGCTTCTGCTGCTAAGACCTGTACTTCCCACTTCCTGCACTCTTCAGCTATCCGCTCCTCCATTTTCTTACCAAGCTCTACTATCTTCCTTCCCCACTCTTCCTCCCTTTTTTGGAGCTCTAACTCCCAGTCTTTCCTCCCTGGTTCGTCTACTTGTGTGTGTGTGTGTGTGTGTGTGTGAGAGAGAGAGAAAGAGAGAGAGAGAGAGAGAGAGAATTCGCTAGAGCTGACGTAGAAAGAGAATGACAAGAGTCTCTACCCAATCTTCTGACCCAGAGAGAAGCAGTAAAGAGGACCAATGAAGACGACAGTAAAGACGACCAGCTTATCAAGCAGGAAAATGCACAAAGTAGCCACTGGTAGCACTGCATCAGGTAACGAAGGAGACTAAAAAGCGACTAACTGGGGACAATCAGTAAGTTCTACATTTACGGCGGGGAAGCGCTGTATGGCCCTTGTGGTTTAGCGCTTCTTTTTTATTATAATAATAATAGTCTACATATACGGCAATATAATAAAAAAGCTCCACTGAATCTGAATTCAGCAACTTCCAAACCCCGACTACGACAGAAAGTACATGCCAATCAGAACAAGGTCGATCCAGAGTTAGATTCGAGAAGTGAAGCATAAATAGTGACATACGACATACAACCTCTAAATGTTAGAAATCAATAGCTTTAAATGAAGCTCTATGAACAGAGTATCACAGAGTTACATGACACGAGAAGAAGAGAACAGTGTTCTCCCAGGCAAGTAAGAGAAGAGAGCTGTTGCCTCGAAGAGGTCCAGCGAAAGGAAGAGACATCAAATGAGCTGATGTAGGCAACAGCTCTTAACTTGTAATAAAGTTGGTAGAATTACCGACAATATGTAAAGTAAAAGGACACAAGTGCAACTAATGTGACATTTTATTGTGGCAACGTTTCGCTCTCCAGGAGCTTTATCAAGCCATTACAAACAATACATGGACACAGAGGGTATATAAAGGCTCAGAGTGAGGTGCAATACTAGTGAGGTACCATTTAGATGTTCACTAATGGTGGTAGTAGTAGTATTGACAAAAGTAGTAGTAGTAATAATACAATATGGTAGAGCAAATAATTCGTACATGAGTAAAAGGATATAAAAGCTATTATTTGGGTAACATAAAAATAGGTTAGACAAATATAGACTGTTTCAGTGTTCACTCTCTGTAATGTGCTTTGTGTAGTACAACAGGAGAGACTATGTGATGGCAGGGTTTACTGTTTTGAGGAGGATTCTTGCTAAGACTTCAGAGATAGTGAAGTTGCTGTGTTTTGTTTAATTGTATTCGAAACATCGATCAGTGCGGAAATTAGTTTCTTTGATCACTAAGCACTGGACATTGCTGGCGCTTTCGACCGGGTGTGGCACCAGGGCTCTTAGCAAAACTTCAAGCACTGGGAATTGCAGGCTCTAACGCTATGTCTCCTCAGTGATTACCTTCATGGTAGATTTAAGTTGTCCAATGGAAAGGAAAACAGCAAGTTGGTTAGTCTTGTGTTTTCCAAAGTACCACCTCACCTCCATTAACTTAGCCCTCCATGTATCCTGGTCTGGCCCCATGTGGCTCCAAGTTCTCTCTCTCCCCAATCGATTTCCTTGTGGTCAATCAACCCATATCAGGAGCTTTGTTGCCCTGCATACATGATCTTCACTCTTCTGGTCACTTAACTGCAGCGCAGTGTGTCAAACCATCGCTCTATTGCTCTCATCATAACTCTCTTTGCCTTGGCCTCCTGCTGTTCCGTGGTGGGTTATACATCCTGCAATTACCAAATTTGGGACCCCCAGATTGAAGCTTCCTGCCTATTTAATATCGCTTGCTTCTAGCAGGTCTCCCTCTCTCCAGCTCATGAAAATTTCCATAGGTTGTTGGATCAGCAGTGCCATCTTCCTCCACCCCCCTGTCCCTCTGTCTTTCCTTTTTCCTCAGGATCTGGTATCCCGTTGGAAAGATGGCATCTGTTATATCATAAGCTTGGTTTTCTGTGATGCCATGATTGTCCAGTGATGCGTCTTTGACTCTTTCGTCTACCTCCTACTCCCTACTACTTACACTTTACTACTTTTTCTCTCTACTACTCCTCCAACTTATTTGTTATTCCATCAGCGTTTGTGTACCATAACCTACAGTTAAACCACCCTCTCACAACTGTGGTTTGGGTGGGGGGCCTGTGAGGTAGGAGATCTAGGTAGCTAACTGTGGATTCTATAGCTGGGTGCTGGGTGGAAGCTGTGAGTAAGGATGTAGTTTGTGTTGGGATGGTGAAATAGGTTGTGGGGTTCTGAGGATAGTTTCTGTGTGCTTACCCTTGCTACTCTGTCCTGCTCTGATTGACATCAGCTGTTCTGTCCTTGTCTCCTTTCTTAGCTTTCCTTAGCTCCTTTCGCTTTTTTTTGCCTCTTTCTCCTCAGCTGCCTGTCGTTGCTGTTTTGTTCTGTCTCTTCCTAGTGAACACCCTGTTGTACTCTTCCCAGTACTCAAACATTCAACCGTGTGTGTAACTGTGTGTGTCTGTGTGTGTGTGTGTCTGTGTGTGCGTTGTGTCTTGTGTGTGTGTCTGTGTGTGTGTGTGTGTGTGCATGTCTTCTTCAACATGCTAGGCAATTTTTTCTTCTCATTCAGTGAACGTGGCAAATGAAATATGAAGTCTTCTTCTTACACCACGATTCAAGAATAACTGCAAAACGTTTAAATAACTGATGAAAATATACTTATTATAAATAGTTTGAAAACCAGCAGGTAGATCATAGACAATTATCAGTCCAAATACAAAACAATGACAGAATCTGCTAAGAGGGATCTGATGTAATCAGTCGGTCAGTGAGGAGGAGCAGAGGTTAAAATAAGTCATAATAATACATAAGTGTGAAGGATTGTATCAGAATTTGTATATTGTATCTATAATTTGTATATGTGCATAAGGGTAAGGGAAGGTTATTCTCTGAAGAATTGCAAATGAATTGAACAGGTAAGCGAGAGCAGTAAAGAACTTTTATGCAATTGATCAGGGTCAGATTTGTAGGGGAGGCTGGTGCGTTAGTTACCATTTAGTCCCTAGGCACATTCGATTAGACACTAGGCCTGTTGTATGTGTTGGTATCTGTGTGTGTGAGAATGTGATGGTGTGTGTTGTATGATGAGTGGCATGTGTGTGTGTGTGGTGTGTGTGTGTGTGTGTGTGTGTGTGTGTGTGTGTGTGGTGTGGTGTGTGTGTGTGTGGTGTTGTGTGTGTGTGTGTGTGTGTGTGTTGTGTGTGGTGTGTGTGTGTGTTTTGTGTGTGTGTGTGTGTTGTGTGTGTGGTTGTCCTGTGTGGGTGTGTGTGGTGTGTGTGTATGGTGGGTGTGGTGCGTGTGGTGTGTGTGTGTGTGTTGTGTGTGTTGTGTGTGTGTGTGTGTGTGTATGTGTGTGAGTGTGTGTGTGTGTGGTGTGTGTTGTGTGTGTGTGTGTGTGTGTGGGGTGTGTGTGTGTATTTGTGTGAGTGTGGTGTGTGTGTGTGTAACTCACCTATTTGTACCAACCTATTTGTGGTTG
This sequence comes from Cherax quadricarinatus, assembly GCF_026875155.1. Lineage (NCBI taxonomy): Eukaryota > Metazoa > Arthropoda > Malacostraca > Decapoda > Parastacidae > Cherax > Cherax quadricarinatus. The sequence continues at coordinate 33,769 of NW_026484594.1, read as the reverse complement.
CAGGGGTCGAGTCATAGTTCCTGGCCCCCCCTCTTCGGCTGATTGCTACTAGGTCCTCTCTCATCTCTCTCTCCTCCCTGCCCCAATGAGCTTTATCATACCGCCTGTAAAACTATTATGGTTCCCGCCTCCACTACGGTCACTTTCAAGGCTGTTCCACCCTGACTACTCTTGCTGAAGAAATATTTCCTAACATCCCTTTGATTCATCTGAGTCTTCAACTTCCAATTTGTGACCGTCATTTTGTCTGTGTCCCTTCTCTGGAAACATTCCATCTTTGTCCACCTTGTTTTAATCCTGCGCAGTATTTTATAAGACTTTACAATGTTTCCTCTGACCCTTCTGTCCTCCAGTTCGTCAGCAGAATAAACCTCAGCACCCTTTCTTTCCTTCTTCGTAGGACAATCCCCGTAGCTTTGTGCAAACGAGTCTTTGCACTTTCTCTAATTTCTTGACGTGCTGACTATGAGTGTGGATTCCAAACTGGTGCTGCATACTCCAGTATGGGCTGACTAAAATGGTAACAAGTCTGAACGAATCCTTACTGAGGGTATCGGAACGCTAATCCGTAGGTTTGCCAGCGGCCCCGTATGCTGCAGCAGTTAATCTGATTGGTATGCGCCTCAGAGATATGCTAGGTGTTATACTCACACCCCCCCCCCAGTTCTTTTTCCTTGAGTGAGGTTTGCCAGTCTTTGCCATCTAAACTATATTGCCTCTGCGGTCATTCTTTGGCCCCCTCCCCAATCTTCATGACTTTGCATTTGGCAGGGTTAAACTCATGAGCCTGGGGGGCACAGATGCTGGACCAGGCTTGTAGCCTGTCCAGTCTCTTTGGTAGTCCTGTCTGACCCTCATCCGATTTGATTCTATCTCATTAACTTACATCATCAGCAAACAAGGACACTCTGAGTCTATCCCTGCCGTTATGTCGTTCACATATACCAAGAAAAGCAGCACAGGTCCCTAGGCTGACCCCTGTGGAACCTTGCTTGTCAGAGGCACCCCACTCTGACAAACCTCGTCACGTACCATGACTCGTTGCGTGGCTCCCTGTCAGGTACTGACTATGATCCACTTGCAGTGTCCTTTTCCCCTGTTATGTGGGCCTGATCCTCTAGCTTTTGCAGTAACCCACCCTCTTGTGAGGAACTGTGTCGAGGCCTTCTTGCAGTCCAAAAAAAATTCATTCGAATCCACCCCTCTCTCTCTTGTCATACTTCTGTCACCTAGTCATAAAACCTCAAGTAGGTTTTGGCAAAGGATTTTCTTTTCCTTCCCTGAAACCGTGGCGGATGTCAATTATACACTTGTTTTCTTTCCAGGTGCTCCACCACTCTCCCTCCTGACGATCTTCTCCATGATCTTGCATACATATACACGTAAAGTGATACAGTTCAGAAGTTCAGAGCATCAAGTCTGTCTCCCTTTTTATAAAAGTAGGTGACAACATTAGTGCCATCTTCCATACATCAGGATTGCCCAGTTTCAAAAGATATGTTGGAAGATCTTTGTTATGGCACACCAAAATAACTCTGCTCTCTCTCTTCTCCCTCTTAAGGACCCATCGAGAGATGTCTGGTCCCAACCGCCTTTGAGTGTCAAGTTCGCATAGCAGCTTCTTGTCTTCACCTCCCTCCTTGGTATATGTACCTTCATCCTTCTCATCCAGCATTGTCTGGCGTACCCCCACTGTTCTGATTTTCCTGGAGTCCTAACTGTTTTCCACTGTAAATACTTTCATTAAATCTCGTGTTGAGGGGCTCCTGACATACCCTCTCGTCGTTTCTTTGTGAATTCTTCCCCATCACCATTCCCTCAGCTGATTAAACCTGGTCCTTGACTGTTGTTTTCCTCCCCCTGATGTGGCTGCTGCGAGCAACAGCTTCGTCAGTCTTGACTTTTGATCTGTGTCATTTTTTCATATTGTTCGCTGAGACCCCTCCTTCTTATCTTGTGCATATTCCGTTTCTGGCTCTTCGGCTAATCTCCTTTATTTTCCTGAGGTTCTCTCTGTCTTCTGTAACCTTTTCCCATTCTCAAGTAACAGCCTAGTTTTTGCCTCCCTACACCTTTGGTGAACCAAGGACTCGTTCTTATTCTTCCCATTTATTTTCTGTTTCCTAGGGAACAAACCCTCTCCTCTGCCTCCTTGCAATTTGTTTGCCACATAGTCCATCAGTTCCTGTCAGTTCCTCTCCCACTGAATGTCCTTGAAGGAAGTTCCTTATGCCTGAGCATTTCCCCCTTTTGTAGTTTGGTTTTTCCCCAACCTATTCCTCTGCTGAACTCTCTCCACTTGGAGCTCAACTATGTAGTCGAAGGCACAGAACCAAATGAACACTAGCACCCCCAGGGCCTTTCATATACAGATATCCCCTCGATGTCCGAACTACTCAAGGTGATTAACAAGGGAGGTCAATCTTGCTGGTTCATCCTTTCACAGCTGTATGTCTCTGGTAGTGTCTCTAACATTGATGCATGAGGTTTTCCCAGTACCACATCCATCAATTCTTGCTCTCCAATGTTTCAGGACCCCCATGGGGCTCCATGTTTTCCCAGTCATTCTCCTTGTGATTGAAATCACGCAATAACTCGTAACTTTTGGCTCCCTCCATGTGAGCTCTCCTCGCGATGGCTCCTGGCCAACCACTCGGCTAGTGTGTCGGACCATTGCTCTGTTGCTCTCATCGTATCTTCTCGTCTAGGCCTCCCTCAGTTCTATGGTGGTTGTACGTTACTGCAAATTATCAATGATCCCTTATGTCCCTCAGACTGGATTGTTCCTACAAAGTAGTCCCTTTCTGCCCGTGCAGTCCATAATCCTTCATTTTCCTCAAAAACCCCACTGGTTTTTTAATGAGCATGCAACTCATCCTCTCCCTTCTCCTCCCTCTGCTTTCCTGAGGATTTGATATCCGGATGGAAAGTTGAATCTGTTATTATTCTGGTGAGTTTTGTTTTCTGTGAGTCCTATTATGTCTGGAGATGTCTCCTTGATTCTTTCGTGCCACTCTCCTCATACTTATATGTTATTCATCTGCATTTGTATACAACAAAACAACCTTCAACTTCTTTTCTAAACTGTGATATGGGAGGTAATTTGGTGTTGGGAAGTGGGAGACCGTGATAAGGAACGGTGGGTGGTTGCTGTGGGGGTGAGTTTTGTAATGCAGTGGGTGGGGGCAATGTGGCTGTGGCATGGGTGTTTTGGATTAGAGTGTTTTTTGGTTCACTGGGGTTGGACTTGGTTGGGAGGCTTCTATAGGATAGTTGTGAGGGAGGCTGTAATTTGATCTTCTTTCCTGGGTCCTGGGATCTCCTGTCTGTCTTCTCCATCCCCTCTCTTTCTCTTTCCTCCTTTCGCCTTTGTACCGTCTCCTCATTTTCTGCCTTTTTCTTCTTGTGTTCTGGTCACGGTCGAGATACACCTTCCAGTATGCCGGGCGGTCCCTTAATCGTTCGTGTGCTTTCTCGCTGCCAGGATCCGTTCCGAGTCGATTCTGGCCTTGAAGGTCACTTTCACTGCCGGGTTCTTTTTTTTAGACAAACACCCCTATTCTCCGAAAATTTTCCAGCGGGTCAGTCGTCTTCTTCCAACAGGTCGTGTTGCTTCTCCATGATGCTTTTCAATGTGGGCAGGTTTAGGGGTGTGTGTGGACATGTGGGGGGGGGGGGGGGCGGGGGGGTGGGGTTGGGGGGGTTGGGGGGGTTTTTTTTTTCCCTTGTTTTCCTTGCTTTATGTTTCCCCTTCAACTTCCTGAGCCCATACACCAAGACTGACCTCACCCTTTCATTCTTTTCATTCTCCCACTGCATATCGCCTGTCCCTGTGTAACCCTCAATTCAATTGATTTCCTCCATGCATCTTTCCTTTCGTTCAGCTTCAACAAGCTATGTAACTTGGTCTCAGTGCCTGTCATTTTCCCTCTCTCTTTCTCCGGCATTTCCCTGGGCCTCATGGCTTGTGGTCTGTTTAGGCCTCCAAAACATATAGCTTTAGCTCTTTCATTTACTACAGTCTCCATCCTCTGATAGAGCTTCTCTCTAACATGCAGTTTTTTGCTCCTTCTTTCCCTGAAAGAGAAGACCCCTTATTTGTGACTGACGTAGCAGTCTCTGATGGCAATCCCAAAATGTTCTTGTAGTTCTTTTAGGGCAGTTTTCAGATTTTTCAGTTCCTCTTTTTCTAAATTCTGTATTCCTAGCCTCTGCTGCTTTGACTTGCACCTCCCACTCCTCCTGCTTTCCATATGCTTATCCTCTCTTCCATTCTCATGCTAAGTTTCTTCTAGTTTCTTTTCCCATTCATGTTCCCTTTTTTATGACTCTGCTGCCCAAATCTTCCTTTGCAGCTTCCTCATCCTGTCCCCTTGGTTTCTTCCTCCTCTCTGACAACCCCCCCCATTTTTATGCTTTATCCTGATTGCCTCAGAGTGGGAATTCTGTGTGTTAGGTTTGTAAGTGTGTATGTCAGAGTGTGGGGGTATGTGGGGGGGGTAAGGAGGAATTCTGTGTCTATGTGGGAAGGAGGGGAAAGCAAGTGGGTGAGTGGAGAGGGAGAGGGGGAAGGAGGGGATCAGGGAGGAAGTGAGGATTCGGTGGGGAAGGGGGGGAGTGTATGTGTGAGTTCTGGATATCAGTGGTGTATGGTGTGAGTGTGTGTGTTTGTGTGAGTGGTGTTAGTTACCACAGTTTGGTCCCTAGGCACATGTCGATTAGACATACTACTAGCCTGTTGTAGTGGTAGTTGTGAGGTGTGTAGGTGTGTTGTTGTTGTCTGTTGGTTCTAGTGTGTGTTGTGTGTTGTGTGTGTGTGTTGTGTGTGTGAGTGGGGTGTGTGTGAGGGTGTGTGTGTGGGTGTGTGGAGTACTCACCTAGTTTACTCACCATTTGAGGTTGCAGGGTCGAGTCCAAGCTCCTGGCCCCGCCTCTTCTTTCACTTGGTCGCTTACTAGGTCACTCCTCCCTGAACCATGACCTTTATCGTACCTCTCTTAAAGTCTATGTAATGGTTCCTGACTCCCTCTACTCGCTTCCCAAACATTCCAACTTCCAGACTACCTCTGTGGCTGAAGAAATACTTCCTAACATAGCCTTTGATTCATCTGTGTCTTCAACTTCCAACTGTGTCCTCCCCTTGTTACTGTGTCCAGTCTCTGGAACATCCTGTCTTTGTCCACCTTGTCAATTCCTCTTCAGTATTTTGTAAGTCGTTATCATGGTCCCCCTATCTCTCCTTCCTCTAGTGTCGTCAGGTTATTCCCTTAACCTCTCCTCATAGGACATAACCTCGGAGTGTGTGGTGTGTGTGTGTGTGTGTGTGTGTGTGTGTGTGTGTGTGTGTGTGGTGTGTGTGTGGGTGTGGGTGTGTGTGTGCGTGTGTGGGTGTTACCACCTATTTGTGGTTTGCAGTGTGGTCGAGTCCTTAGCTCCTGGCCCCGCCACTTCAACCGTTGCTACTGGGCCCTCTCTCCTCCTCCTCCTCTCCCCGCCTCCATGACTTTATTTCAAACTCGTCTTAAACTGTGATGGTTCCTGCCTCCACTACGTCATTTTCTAGCTATCACTGCCTTAGCAACTCTAGAACTGAAAGAAAATACTTCCTAATATCCTCTGCTCATTTGTGTCCTTCAACTTCCAATTGTGGCCTCTTGTTTTCTGTTGTCCCCCCTTCCCTGGACCATCCTGTCTTTTGTCCCCTTGTCTATTCCACGTACAGTATTTTAATATGTGAAACGTTATCATGTCTCCCCTGACCCTCCTGTCCTCCAGGTCCGTCAGGTCGATTTCCCTTAATCTTCTCTCCTTCATAGGACATTCCCCCCTTAGCTTCTGGAACTAACCGTGTCGCAAACCTTTGTACATTTCTCTAGTTTCTTGACGTGCTTTATCAAGTGCGGTTCCAAACAGGATGCTGCATACTCCAGTAAGGGTCCTGACAATACAAGGTTGTACAGTGTCCTTGAACATTCTTCCCTTACTAAGTTATAGGAATGCTGTTTCTCAGGTTTGCCAGGCGCCCCATATGCTGCAGGCAGTTATCTGTTGATGTTGTGCATCCGGAGACATGCTCGGTGTTATACTCACCCCCAAGACTTTTCCTCCCTGAGTGAGGTTTGCAGTCTTTGCACCTAGCCTATACTCGTCAGTGGGACTTCTGTGCCCTTCCCCTTTCTTCATGACTTGCATTTGGCAGGATTAAATTCGAAGAACCATTGCTGGACCAGGTGTCACCATCTGTCTAGGTCTCTTTGAAGTCCCTCTGCCTGGACCTCATCAATTTAAATCTCTCCCATTAACTTCATTATGTGTCTGAGGAGGTAGGTGGCTTGGGCGTGTAATGTGGAGTCTCAGTGGTCCTGACTGACCACTAGCCTTCTTGTTGAGCCTGAACCCCCACCCCTCCTGGGACTTCACCATCGCAACCTACTTACAGTGGTGTGGTGTGTGTGTGTGAGTGTGGTGTGTGGGTGTGGTGTGTGTATAAATATGTGTGTGTATGTGTGCTTGTGTGTGCGTGTACTCTCCTATATGTTTAGACTCACCTATATGTGGTTGCAGTGGTCCCGAGGTCCACAGCTCCAGGCCGCCGCCTCTTCGCTGATTGCTACTAGGGTCCTCTCTCTTCTCCCCTGCCCCATGAGCTCTACAACTTCACCTCCACTACGTCACTTTCTCTTAGCTATTGCCACGGCCACTACTCTAATGACTGAAAAATACTTCCTAACATCCCTTTGATTTCATCTGCGTCGTCAACTTCCAATTGTTGACCTCTTGTGTCTGTGTCCCTTCTCTGGAACATCCCGTCTTTGTCCACCTTGTCTATCCGTGCTGTATTTTTATAATGTCGTTATCATGTCTCCGCCTGTGAACCCCTCCTTTCCCTCCAGTGGTCGTCAGCCGATTTCCCTCAAACCTTTCTTCGTAGACAATCCCCGTAGCTCTGGGACTAGTCTTGTTTGCAAACCTTTGCATTTCTCTAATTTCTTGAGTGCTTGACTAGGTGTGGATTCCAACTGGTGCTGCATACCCAGTATGGGCCCTACGTAAATGGTATACAGATCTTAAAACGTATCCTTACTGTGGTATCCAGAAACGCTATCTCCCGTAGTTTGCCAGGATGGGGGGCGCCGGTATGCTGCAAAGAGCAGTTATCTGATTGCTGTGCGCTCAGAGATATGCTCGGTGTTATGCTCACACCCCAGATCTTTTTCCTTGAGTGAGGTTTGCAGTCTTTGGGCCATCTAAACTATATTGTGGTCTGCGGTCCCTTCTCTTTTGCCCTTCCTCCCCCCAATCTTCATTGCTTTGCATTTGGCCAGGGTTAAATTCAAGGAGCCATTGCTGGACCAGGCTTGTAGCCTGTCCAGGGTCTCTTTGTAGTTCCTCTGAGTCCTCGTCCGAGTTTGACTTCTCATTAACTTCCATCATCTGCAAACAAGGACACTTTCTGAGTCTATTCCTTCCCTTATGCGTTCACATATACCAAAGAACAGCACAAGGTCCTAGGCCTGACCCCTGTGGAACCCCGCTTGTTCAAGGCCACCCACTCTGACACCTCGTCGCGTACCCATGACAACGTTGTTGCCGTCCCTGTCCAGGTGATTCTCTGATCACATTGCAGCGCCTTTCCTGTTAGTGTGCTAATTCCTCTAGCTTTTGCAGTAACCTCTTGTGAGGAACTGTGTCGAAGGCCTCTTGCAGTCCAAAATTATGCAGTCGATCCACCCCTCTCTCTCTTGTCTTACTTCTGTCACCTAGTCATAAAACTCTAGTAGGTTTGTGACACAAGTGTGTTGTGTGTTGTGTGTGTGAACTCACCTATTTGTGGTTTGCAGGGGTCGAGTCCATAGCTCCTGGCCCCGCCTCCTTCACTGATTGCTTACTAGATCCTCTCTCTCCCTGCTACATGACTTTTATTATCATACCTCGCTTAAAACTATGTATGGTTCCTCCCCCATCCTCCCGCTCCACTACTGCTCACTTTCTAGAATATTCCAGAACTTACCTACCTTGACTGAAGAAATACTTCCTAACATCCCTTCGAATTCATCTGAGTCTTCAACTTCCAAATGTGACCTCTTGTGTCTGTGTCCCATCTCTGGAACATCCTGTCTTTGTCCACCTTGTCTATTTTCCGCCAGTATTTTATATGTCGTTATCATGTCTCGTTTTCCCCTGAACCCTCCTAGCCTCCAGTGTCGTCATTCCGATTTCCCATCAACTACCTTTCTTCGTAGACCCAAATCCCCGTAGCTCTGGACTAGTCTTGTTGCAAACCTTTTCACTTTCTCTAATTTATTGACGTGCTTGACTAGGTGTGTATTCCAAACTGGTGGCTGCATACTCGCAGTATGGCCTGGACGTAAATGGTATACAGGGGTCTTGAGCGACTCCATTAACTGAGGTATCGGAACGCTATCCGTAGGTTTGCCCAGGCGCCCCTATGCTTGCAGCTTATCGATTTATGTGCGCCTCAGGAGATATGCTAGGTGTTATACTCACAACATCCCAGATCTTTTTTCCTTGAGTGAGGTTTGCAGTCTTTGGCCCATCAAAACTATATTGTGTCTGCGGTCCTTCTTTGGCCCTTTTCCCCATCTTTCAGACTTTGCATTTGGCAGGGTTACTCAAGGAGCGCCAGTTGGCTGGACCCAAGCTTTGCAGCCTGTCCAGGTCCTCTTTGGTATCCTGCCTGATCCCATCGATTGATTCTTCTCATTAACTTCACCATCATACTGCAAAACAAGGACACTTCTGAGTCTTTCCCTTCCGTTATGTCGTACACATAATACCAAAACAGGAAAGGTCCTAGGACTGACCCCGTGGAAACCCCGCTTTTCACAAGGGCGCGCCACTCTGACACCCCACCTCGTCACGTACCATGACTCGTTTGTCCTCCCTGTCAGGTATTCTCTGATCCATTCCCAGTGCCCTTTGCCAGTTATGTGTGCCTGATCTTCTATCTTTTCAGTAACCTCTTGTGAGGAACTGTTCCCGAAGGGCCTTTTTGCAGTCCAAAAAAATGCATCGATCCACCCCCCCCTCTCTCTCATTTGTCTTACTTCTGTCACCTTTGTCATAAAACTCTAGAAGATTTGTGAACAGGATTTTCCTTCCCTGAAACCATGGCTGGTTGTCAATTATAACACTTGTTTCTTTTCCAGGTGCTCCACCACTCTCCTCTCCTGAATGATCTCTTCCATGACCCTTGCATACATACACGTTATGATACAGGTTCTGTAGTTTAGTGGCCTCATGCTGTCCCCATTTTTTAAAAATTGGGACTACATTTGCCATCATCCGATACCTCAGGGAGTTGCCAAGTTTCCAAATGATGTGTATTGAAGATCTTTGTTTAATGGCACACACAAATATCACTGCTCCCTCTTTAAGGACCCATGGAGAAGATGTTGTCTGGTCCCACCACCGCCTTTGAGGTGTCAAGTTCGCATAGAAGCAGCTTCTTTCTTTCACTTTCCTCCTTGGTATGTATGTACCTCACCTCATTCCAGACTGCTGGTGTACCCCCCTGTTCTGATTTTCCTGGAGTTCTACGGTTTTCCACTGTAAATAACCCTTCTTTAAATCTCGTGTTGAGCTCCTGACCATACCTCTCGGGTAGGTTGCTTGTGAATTCCTCCCCATCAACCCTTTCCTCATCTGATTACCTGGTCCCTTGACTGTTTTTTTCACCTCCGATGTGGCTGTAAACAGCTCGGGTCCATTCTGGACTTTCGTTGCTATGTTAATTTTCATATGTCTCTGAGCCTAGGACCTCCCTTCTTAATCTGTGTGCATATTCATATCTGGCTCTCTCCGGCTAATCTCTTTATTTTCCTGAGTTCTCTGTCTTCCCTGTTACCTTTTTCCATTCTCAGTACACCTAGTTTTTTTTGTTTTGCCTCCCTACACCTTTGGGTGAACCAAGGACTCGTTCTGTTCTTACCCATTATTTCTGTTTCCCTTGGGAACCAAAAAAACCTACTTCCTCCTTCTGCCGCCCCTTGCATTTTGTTTGCCACATAGTCCCATCATTTCTTGTACTGGTTTCCCTGTCAGTTTCCCCTCCACTGATGTTTTGAAAGAAGTTCCTCATGCCTGAGTAGTTCCCCTTTTGGTAGTTTGGTTTTTTTTCCCACCTATTCCAGCTACTCATCTCCAGCTTGGAGCTCCAGCTATGTTAGTGTCGAAGCACAGAAAACCACATGATCACTGAGCTCCCGCAGTGGCCTTTCAATATACAAGATAATACTCGATGTCTGAGATACTACTCAAGGTGAATACAAGGTCAGTCTTGCTGTTTCATCTTCTCCTCTCATCTCTGGTAGTGTCTCTAACTGTTTTGATGCATGAGGTTTTTTCCTCCAGTAACTGCATCCATCATCTTGGGCTCTCCATGTTTCGGAACCACCCCCATGGGGCTCCAGGTTTTTCCCCAGTCAATCTCCTTGTATTGAAATCACTCCCATAACTAGTACTTTGCCCTTCCCCGCCCACGTGTGCATCTCCTGGCCACCTCGGCTATGTGTTCGACCCATGGCTCTGTTGCTCACAACGTATTCTTCTCTTGGTCTCCTGCAGTTCTGTGTGGGTTGTACATTACTGCAATTATCACCTTATGTCCCTCAGACTTGATTGTTCCTACTAAGTAGTCCCCCTATCACACCACCGTGCCATCCATTCCTTCCATTTTTCCTCAAACAACCCACGCTTTTAATGAGCAGTGCAACTCTCCTTCCTCCCCTCTACCCTCCCTCTGTCTTCCTGAAGATTTTGATATCCCCCGGGTGGAAAGATTGAATCTGTTTTATTCATGGTGAGTTTGTGCTTCTGTGAGTGCTATTATGTCTAGGATGTCTCCATGATTCTTTCGTGCCACTCCTCATACTTATTTTGTTATTTCCATCTTGCATTTGTATACATACCTTTCAACTTTCTTTTCTAAGACTGTGGTCTGGGAGGTGTATTGGGGTTGGGGAAGTGGGAGACCACTGATAAAGGAACTATGGGTGGTTGCTGTGGGGTGGATTTGGGTAATGTAGTGGGTTGGGGGCATTGGATATGGCATGGGTGTTGGGTTTAGAGTGTTTGGCTGCACTGGGGTTGAAACCCGGGTTGGGAGGCTTCTATAGAAGCAGTGAGGGAGGTTGTATTTGATCTTCCTGTGTCCTGGGATCACCAGTCTGTCTTCTCTCCATCCCCTCGCTCTTTCCTCCTTTCGTCGCCTTTGTACCATCTCTCTCCAAGTTTCCCTCCCCCCCGCCTTCGTCTTGTGTTTCTGTCGCGTCGAGATACACCTTCCTGTTCCCGGCATGTCCCTTAAAAATCGTGCTTTGTCCCATGCAGTATCCTGTCCCCGATCGATTCTGCCTGGAAGGGTCACTTTCACTGGCCGGTTTCTTTTTTTTTACAAACCACCCCCCCTATTCTCCGAAATTTTCCAGCTGGGTCAGTCATCTTCTCCGATACTTTCCATGGATCTTTTCAATTGCTTTTTTTTTTTCCCCTTGTTTCTTGCTTCATATGTTTCCCCTTCAACTTCCTGTAGCCCATACACAAAGACTGCCTCACCTTCATTCTCCCACTGCCTATCCCTGTGTATCCCCCTCATTCAATTTGATTTCCTCCATTGCAGACTTTCCTTTCTTCCCCCCCTTTCTTCAGTTTCACTACTACTGTACATGGCTGCAGTGGCCTTATTTTCCTTTCCCCATCTCGCTTTCCTCCCTGGGCTCCTGTTGTGGTCTTTTAAGGGCCTCCTCCACATATATAGCTTAAGCTCTTTTGATCAATTACTACAGTCTCCACTGATAAGAGCTTCACTACATGCAGTTTTGCTTCCTCCTTTCCCTTCAGTCCCCTTATTTGTGGCTGAGGTAGCGTCTCTGTTGTCAATCCCAAAATGTTCTTTAGTTCTTTAGGCACTTTCCAGATTTTCCAGTTCCTCTTCTAAAACTCTGTATCCTGGCCACTGCTGCTTTGGGACATTTCACCTCCCACTTCCTGCTTTTTCCCTTGTCATCCTCTCCTCTCTTCTTCCATTTCTCCATGCTAAGTTCTTCTAGTTACTTTTTTCCCATTCTTGTTTCCCTTTTTGTGAGCTCTCTGCTGCCAATCTTCCTTTGCAGTTTCCTCACTCTGTCCCTTGGGTTTCTTGTTGCTCTCTGCTGGCAACCATTTTTTTTTGTTTTAATAAATCCTGATTGGCCTCAGAGTGGGAAACCTATGTAATTCTGTAAGTTAGGTTTAGTATTGTATATGTCAAGTGTGGGGGGGGAGGTAAAGGACTGTGGCTATATAGGAGAGTAGTGGGGAGGGGGGAGGGGAAGGAGAGTGAAGCAAGTGGGTAATGGGTGAGGGAGGGGTGGGGGAGGGGGAGGGTGATAGAGGGAGGGGAGGGATCAGTTGAAAAGGAGTGAGATTGCCGGTGGGGGGGAGGGGGGGGGAGTATATGTTGTGTCGGGCAATATGTTTGGTGTGTGTGGTGTGTTTGGTGTTGTGTGTGTGTTTCGTGTGTGTGTGGGGAGGGGTGGGGGGTTTGTGGGTGGGTGTGGGGTTGGTTGTGGGTGGGGTTGTGGGTTGGGTTGTGTGGGTGTGTGTGGGTGTGTGTGGGTGTGTGGGTGTGTGTGTTTGTGTGTGTTTGGGTGTGTGGTGGGGTGTTGGTGTGGGGTGTGTGGGGTGGGTGTGTGGGTGGGTGTGGGTGGGTGTGTGGGTGTGTGTGGTGTGTGGGTGTGTTTGTGGGTGTGGGAGTTGTGGGGGTGAGGTGGGTGGGTGTGTGGGTGGGTGTGTGGGTGGTGTGTGGGTGTGTGGGTGGGTGTGTGGGTGGTGGGTGGGTGTGGGTGGGTTGGGAGTGTGGTTGGGTGTGTGGGTGGGTGTGTGGTTGGGTGTGGTGGTTGGTGTGTGGGTGGGTGTGTGTAGGTTGTGTGTGGGTGTGGTGGGTGTGTGTGGGTGGTGTGTGGTGTGTGTGGGTGTGTGTGGGTGTGTGTGGGTGTGGTGTTGGGTGTGTGTGGTGTGTGTGGGAGTGTGTGTGGGGTGTGTGAGGTGGTGTGAGTGTGGTGGGTGTGTGGGTGGTGGCTTAGCGCATCACGGCTGACTACGCCTACTCTTGTTGAAGATTATAAAAAAAATTTCACAAATCAATCCTTATTATATGCACTAAAATTACTATATAATATTAATTGCGTACACTTGTGTTTGTGTGTTGTGGTGTATTACAATGCTTGTTCCCTCAGAAAAAACGGGGGGGGGGGGTTCACTAGGGCTATAAGCTACACAACTTCTGGAGTTTAAACCCTGGCGATATTTAGATAATTTACTAACCACTATCCTATCTCCTGGTACTGAAAATAGGGAGGAGAGATGGTATAGCATACAAACCAGCAGGGCGGACACTTGAGACTTTAGACACTGAACGCAAAATTAACCACAAATAGGCAAGTGATGTCGTCTGCACAACAATGGAGGTTCCTGCTGGTCGTCTATCAACTCTTTCAATTTTGTAACTTCTAACTCCTTCAGGAACTTTACATGCATTTCCAAGTTTTTTATTTGTCTTTTCTTTTTAAAGGACTTTGGTATTTCCCTCTTTTTTCTTTAGTAACAGTATTATGGACATAACAAGTCTGATGATGTTAGCTACATTCACAACACAACAGCTGGGATTGACAATTTTTCTTACATTCAGTATTTACTTAATCACTCTTTTATGACCTTATACACTAAAATACATACACACTGCTGCTATAATCAAAACCAACATATGTATTTGGTATAATTCAGATCACATCCGTTTTTTAACAACCCAACCAACCCCAATTAACTGTTTGGATATTTTTGTGTCAACACTGGCGGGGCCAGTAGCCTGATCAGCTGATGTCTAACTACCCTCCCTCACTCAAATTTTCATTCAAATTTAAATTGTAAAATTCTTGATCCTATCACATTATTCGCACTCGCTCTCTCTTGAAAGCTATTACACTCTTGTAGGTATGTTCACTGATTCATCACTCATCACCTCACGTAGCGATGACCTCTAATAATACTTTAGGACAGCCACTAGAACGCTCAATCCTTGGGAGGCAACTATTTAGGCGATACTGCTTCAAACGTGTAGTGTTTGGTTGTGTGGTGTGTGTGTGTGTGTGTGTGTGTGTGTGTTGCGTGTGTGTGTGGGTGTGTGTGCAACATGTGGTGTTTGTACTCACCTAGTTGGGGTTGCGGGATCGACCCGAGCTCCTGGCCCGCTGTGCCCCGCCTCTTCACTGAACGCTACTAGGTCACTCTCCCTGAGGCCGTGAGCTTTATCATACCTCTGCTTAGTGAATACTTGGTTAGTCTTGTGTTTTCCAAAGTACCACCTCACCTCCATTAACTTAGCCCTCCATGTATCCTGGTCTGGCCCCATGTGGCTCCAAGTTCTCTCTCTCCCCAATCGATTTCCTTGTGGTCAATCAACCCATATCAGGAGCTTTGTTGCCCTGCATACATGATCTTCACTCTTCTGGTCACTTAACTGCAGCGCAGTGTGTCAAACCATCGCTCTATTGCTCTCATCATAACTCTCTTTGCCTTGGCCTCCTGCTGTTCCGTGGTGGGTTATACATCCTGCAATTACCAAATTTGGGACCCCCAGATTGAAGCTTCCTGCCTATTTAATATCGCTTGCTTCTAGCAGGTCTCCCTCTCTCCAGCTCATGAAAATTTCCATAGGTTGTTGGATCAGCAGTGCCATCTTCCTCCACCCCCCTGTCCCTCTGTCTTTCCTTTTTCCTCAGGATCTGGTATCCCGTTGGAAAGATGGCATCTGTTATATCATAAGCTTGGTTTTCTGTGATGCCATGATTGTCCAGTGATGCGTCTTTGACTCTTTCGTCTACCTCCTACTCCCTACTACTTACACTTTACTACTTTTTCTCTCTACTACTCCTCCAACTTATTTGTTATTCCATCAGCGTTTGTGTACCATAACCTACAGTTAAACCACCCTCTCACAACTGTGGTTTGGGTGGGGGGCCTGTGAGGTAGGAGATCTAGGTAGCTAACTGTGGATTCTATAGCTGGGTGCTGGGTGGAAGCTGTGAGTAAGGATGTAGTTTGTGTTGGGATGGTGAAATAGGTTGTGGGGTTCTGAGGATAGTTTCTGTGTGCTTACCCTTGCTACTCTGTCCTGCTCTGATTGACATCAGCTGTTCTGTCCTTGTCTCCTTTCTTAGCTTTCCTTAGCTCCTTTCGCTTTTTTTTGCCTCTTTCTCCTCAGCTGCCTGTCGTTGCTGTTTTGTTCTGTCTCTTCCTAGTGAACACCCTGTTGTACTCTTCCCAGTACTCAAACATTCAACCGTGTGTGTAACTGTGTGTGTCTGTGTGTGTGTGTGTCTGTGTGTGCGTTGTGTCTTGTGTGTGTGTCTGTGTGTGTGTGTGTGTGTGCATGTCTTCTTCAACATGCTAGGCAATTTTTTCTTCTCATTCAGTGAACGTGGCAAATGAAATATGAAGTCTTCTTCTTACACCACGATTCAAGAATAACTGCAAAACGTTTAAATAACTGATGAAAATATACTTATTATAAATAGTTTGAAAACCAGCAGGTAGATCATAGACAATTATCAGTCCAAATACAAAACAATGACAGAATCTGCTAAGAGGGATCTGATGTAATCAGTCGGTCAGTGAGGAGGAGCAGAGGTTAAAATAAGTCATAATAATACATAAGTGTGAAGGATTGTATCAGAATTTGTATATTGTATCTATAATTTGTATATGTGCATAAGGGTAAGGGAAGGTTATTCTCTGAAGAATTGCAAATGAATTGAACAGGTAAGCGAGAGCAGTAAAGAACTTTTATGCAATTGATCAGGGTCAGATTTGTAGGGGAGGCTGGTGCGTTAGTTACCATTTAGTCCCTAGGCACATTCGATTAGACACTAGGCCTGTTGTATGTGTTGGTATCTGTGTGTGTGAGAATGTGATGGTGTGTGTTGTATGATGAGTGGCATGTGTGTGTGTGTGGTGTGTGTGTGTGTGTGTGTGTGTGTGTGTGTGTGTGTGGTGTGGTGTGTGTGTGTGTGGTGTTGTGTGTGTGTGTGTGTGTGTGTGTTGTGTGTGGTGTGTGTGTGTGTTTTGTGTGTGTGTGTGTGTTGTGTGTGTGGTTGTCCTGTGTGGGTGTGTGTGGTGTGTGTGTATGGTGGGTGTGGTGCGTGTGGTGTGTGTGTGTGTGTTGTGTGTGTTGTGTGTGTGTGTGTGTGTGTATGTGTGTGAGTGTGTGTGTGTGTGGTGTGTGTTGTGTGTGTGTGTGTGTGTGTGGGGTGTGTGTGTGTATTTGTGTGAGTGTGGTGTGTGTGTGTGTAACTCACCTATTTGTACCAACCTATTTGTGGTTGCAGGGGTCGAGTCATAGTTCCTGGCCCCCCCTCTTCGGCTGATTGCTACTAGGTCCTCTCTCATCTCTCTCTCCTCCCTGCCCCAATGAGCTTTATCATACCGCCTGTAAAACTATTATGGTTCCCGCCTCCACTACGGTCACTTTCAAGGCTGTTCCACCCTGACTACTCTTGCTGAAGAAATATTTCCTAACATCCCTTTGATTCATCTGAGTCTTCAACTTCCAATTTGTGACCGTCATTTTGTCTGTGTCCCTTCTCTGGAAACATTCCATCTTTGTCCACCTTGTTTTAATCCTGCGCAGTATTTTATAAGACTTTACAATGTTTCCTCTGACCCTTCTGTCCTCCAGTTCGTCAGCAGAATAAACCTCAGCACCCTTTCTTTCCTTCTTCGTAGGACAATCCCCGTAGCTTTGTGCAAACGAGTCTTTGCACTTTCTCTAATTTCTTGACGTGCTGACTATGAGTGTGGATTCCAAACTGGTGCTGCATACTCCAGTATGGGCTGACTAAAATGGTAACAAGTCTGAACGAATCCTTACTGAGGGTATCGGAACGCTAATCCGTAGGTTTGCCAGCGGCCCCGTATGCTGCAGCAGTTAATCTGATTGGTATGCGCCTCAGAGATATGCTAGGTGTTATACTCACACCCCCCCCCCAGTTCTTTTTCCTTGAGTGAGGTTTGCCAGTCTTTGCCATCTAAACTATATTGCCTCTGCGGTCATTCTTTGGCCCCCTCCCCAATCTTCATGACTTTGCATTTGGCAGGGTTAAACTCATGAGCCTGGGGGGCACAGATGCTGGACCAGGCTTGTAGCCTGTCCAGTCTCTTTGGTAGTCCTGTCTGACCCTCATCCGATTTGATTCTATCTCATTAACTTACATCATCAGCAAACAAGGACACTCTGAGTCTATCCCTGCCGTTATGTCGTTCACATATACCAAGAAAAGCAGCACAGGTCCCTAGGCTGACCCCTGTGGAACCTTGCTTGTCAGAGGCACCCCACTCTGACAAACCTCGTCACGTACCATGACTCGTTGCGTGGCTCCCTGTCAGGTACTGACTATGATCCACTTGCAGTGTCCTTTTCCCCTGTTATGTGGGCCTGATCCTCTAGCTTTTGCAGTAACCCACCCTCTTGTGAGGAACTGTGTCGAGGCCTTCTTGCAGTCCAAAAAAAATTCATTCGAATCCACCCCTCTCTCTCTTGTCATACTTCTGTCACCTAGTCATAAAACCTCAAGTAGGTTTTGGCAAAGGATTTTCTTTTCCTTCCCTGAAACCGTGGCGGATGTCAATTATACACTTGTTTTCTTTCCAGGTGCTCCACCACTCTCCCTCCTGACGATCTTCTCCATGATCTTGCATACATATACACGTAAAGTGATACAGTTCAGAAGTTCAGAGCATCAAGTCTGTCTCCCTTTTTATAAAAGTAGGTGACAACATTAGTGCCATCTTCCATACATCAGGATTGCCCAGTTTCAAAAGATATGTTGGAAGATCTTTGTTATGGCACACCAAAATAACTCTGCTCTCTCTCTTCTCCCTCTTAAGGACCCATCGAGAGATGTCTGGTCCCAACCGCCTTTGAGTGTCAAGTTCGCATAGCAGCTTCTTGTCTTCACCTCCCTCCTTGGTATATGTACCTTCATCCTTCTCATCCAGCATTGTCTGGCGTACCCCCACTGTTCTGATTTTCCTGGAGTCCTAACTGTTTTCCACTGTAAATACTTTCATTAAATCTCGTGTTGAGGGGCTCCTGACATACCCTCTCGTCGTTTCTTTGTGAATTCTTCCCCATCACCATTCCCTCAGCTGATTAAACCTGGTCCTTGACTGTTGTTTTCCTCCCCCTGATGTGGCTGCTGCGAGCAACAGCTTCGTCAGTCTTGACTTTTGATCTGTGTCATTTTTTCATATTGTTCGCTGAGACCCCTCCTTCTTATCTTGTGCATATTCCGTTTCTGGCTCTTCGGCTAATCTCCTTTATTTTCCTGAGGTTCTCTCTGTCTTCTGTAACCTTTTCCCATTCTCAAGTAACAGCCTAGTTTTTGCCTCCCTACACCTTTGGTGAACCAAGGACTCGTTCTTATTCTTCCCATTTATTTTCTGTTTCCTAGGGAACAAACCCTCTCCTCTGCCTCCTTGCAATTTGTTTGCCACATAGTCCATCAGTTCCTGTCAGTTCCTCTCCCACTGAATGTCCTTGAAGGAAGTTCCTTATGCCTGAGCATTTCCCCCTTTTGTAGTTTGGTTTTTCCCCAACCTATTCCTCTGCTGAACTCTCTCCACTTGGAGCTCAACTATGTAGTCGAAGGCACAGAACCAAATGAACACTAGCACCCCCAGGGCCTTTCATATACAGATATCCCCTCGATGTCCGAACTACTCAAGGTGATTAACAAGGGAGGTCAATCTTGCTGGTTCATCCTTTCACAGCTGTATGTCTCTGGTAGTGTCTCTAACATTGATGCATGAGGTTTTCCCAGTACCACATCCATCAATTCTTGCTCTCCAATGTTTCAGGACCCCCATGGGGCTCCATGTTTTCCCAGTCATTCTCCTTGTGATTGAAATCACGCAATAACTCGTAACTTTTGGCTCCCTCCATGTGAGCTCTCCTCGCGATGGCTCCTGGCCAACCACTCGGCTAGTGTGTCGGACCATTGCTCTGTTGCTCTCATCGTATCTTCTCGTCTAGGCCTCCCTCAGTTCTATGGTGGTTGTACGTTACTGCAAATTATCAATGATCCCTTATGTCCCTCAGACTGGATTGTTCCTACAAAGTAGTCCCTTTCTGCCCGTGCAGTCCATAATCCTTCATTTTCCTCAAAAACCCCACTGGTTTTTTAATGAGCATGCAACTCATCCTCTCCCTTCTCCTCCCTCTGCTTTCCTGAGGATTTGATATCCGGATGGAAAGTTGAATCTGTTATTATTCTGGTGAGTTTTGTTTTCTGTGAGTCCTATTATGTCTGGAGATGTCTCCTTGATTCTTTCGTGCCACTCTCCTCATACTTATATGTTATTCATCTGCATTTGTATACAACAAAACAACCTTCAACTTCTTTTCTAAACTGTGATATGGGAGGTAATTTGGTGTTGGGAAGTGGGAGACCGTGATAAGGAACGGTGGGTGGTTGCTGTGGGGGTGAGTTTTGTAATGCAGTGGGTGGGGGCAATGTGGCTGTGGCATGGGTGTTTTGGATTAGAGTGTTTTTTGGTTCACTGGGGTTGGACTTGGTTGGGAGGCTTCTATAGGATAGTTGTGAGGGAGGCTGTAATTTGATCTTCTTTCCTGGGTCCTGGGATCTCCTGTCTGTCTTCTCCATCCCCTCTCTTTCTCTTTCCTCCTTTCGCCTTTGTACCGTCTCCTCATTTTCTGCCTTTTTCTTCTTGTGTTCTGGTCACGGTCGAGATACACCTTCCAGTATGCCGGGCGGTCCCTTAATCGTTCGTGTGCTTTCTCGCTGCCAGGATCCGTTCCGAGTCGATTCTGGCCTTGAAGGTCACTTTCACTGCCGGGTTCTTTTTTTTAGACAAACACCCCTATTCTCCGAAAATTTTCCAGCGGGTCAGTCGTCTTCTTCCAACAGGTCGTGTTGCTTCTCCATGATGCTTTTCAATGTGGGCAGGTTTAGGGGTGTGTGTGGACATGTGGGGGGGGGGGGGGGCGGGGGGGTGGGGTTGGGGGGGTTGGGGGGGTTTTTTTTTTCCCTTGTTTTCCTTGCTTTATGTTTCCCCTTCAACTTCCTGAGCCCATACACCAAGACTGACCTCACCCTTTCATTCTTTTCATTCTCCCACTGCATATCGCCTGTCCCTGTGTAACCCTCAATTCAATTGATTTCCTCCATGCATCTTTCCTTTCGTTCAGCTTCAACAAGCTATGTAACTTGGTCTCAGTGCCTGTCATTTTCCCTCTCTCTTTCTCCGGCATTTCCCTGGGCCTCATGGCTTGTGGTCTGTTTAGGCCTCCAAAACATATAGCTTTAGCTCTTTCATTTACTACAGTCTCCATCCTCTGATAGAGCTTCTCTCTAACATGCAGTTTTTTGCTCCTTCTTTCCCTGAAAGAGAAGACCCCTTATTTGTGACTGACGTAGCAGTCTCTGATGGCAATCCCAAAATGTTCTTGTAGTTCTTTTAGGGCAGTTTTCAGATTTTTCAGTTCCTCTTTTTCTAAATTCTGTATTCCTAGCCTCTGCTGCTTTGACTTGCACCTCCCACTCCTCCTGCTTTCCATATGCTTATCCTCTCTTCCATTCTCATGCTAAGTTTCTTCTAGTTTCTTTTCCCATTCATGTTCCCTTTTTTATGACTCTGCTGCCCAAATCTTCCTTTGCAGCTTCCTCATCCTGTCCCCTTGGTTTCTTCCTCCTCTCTGACAACCCCCCCCATTTTTATGCTTTATCCTGATTGCCTCAGAGTGGGAATTCTGTGTGTTAGGTTTGTAAGTGTGTATGTCAGAGTGTGGGGGTATGTGGGGGGGGTAAGGAGGAATTCTGTGTCTATGTGGGAAGGAGGGGAAAGCAAGTGGGTGAGTGGAGAGGGAGAGGGGGAAGGAGGGGATCAGGGAGGAAGTGAGGATTCGGTGGGGAAGGGGGGGAGTGTATGTGTGAGTTCTGGATATCAGTGGTGTATGGTGTGAGTGTGTGTGTTTGTGTGAGTGGTGTTAGTTACCACAGTTTGGTCCCTAGGCACATGTCGATTAGACATACTACTAGCCTGTTGTAGTGGTAGTTGTGAGGTGTGTAGGTGTGTTGTTGTTGTCTGTTGGTTCTAGTGTGTGTTGTGTGTTGTGTGTGTGTGTTGTGTGTGTGAGTGGGGTGTGTGTGAGGGTGTGTGTGTGGGTGTGTGGAGTACTCACCTAGTTTACTCACCATTTGAGGTTGCAGGGTCGAGTCCAAGCTCCTGGCCCCGCCTCTTCTTTCACTTGGTCGCTTACTAGGTCACTCCTCCCTGAACCATGACCTTTATCGTACCTCTCTTAAAGTCTATGTAATGGTTCCTGACTCCCTCTACTCGCTTCCCAAACATTCCAACTTCCAGACTACCTCTGTGGCTGAAGAAATACTTCCTAACATAGCCTTTGATTCATCTGTGTCTTCAACTTCCAACTGTGTCCTCCCCTTGTTACTGTGTCCAGTCTCTGGAACATCCTGTCTTTGTCCACCTTGTCAATTCCTCTTCAGTATTTTGTAAGTCGTTATCATGGTCCCCCTATCTCTCCTTCCTCTAGTGTCGTCAGGTTATTCCCTTAACCTCTCCTCATAGGACATAACCTCGGAGTGTGTGGTGTGTGTGTGTGTGTGTGTGTGTGTGTGTGTGTGTGTGTGTGTGGTGTGTGTGTGGGTGTGGGTGTGTGTGTGCGTGTGTGGGTGTTACCACCTATTTGTGGTTTGCAGTGTGGTCGAGTCCTTAGCTCCTGGCCCCGCCACTTCAACCGTTGCTACTGGGCCCTCTCTCCTCCTCCTCCTCTCCCCGCCTCCATGACTTTATTTCAAACTCGTCTTAAACTGTGATGGTTCCTGCCTCCACTACGTCATTTTCTAGCTATCACTGCCTTAGCAACTCTAGAACTGAAAGAAAATACTTCCTAATATCCTCTGCTCATTTGTGTCCTTCAACTTCCAATTGTGGCCTCTTGTTTTCTGTTGTCCCCCCTTCCCTGGACCATCCTGTCTTTTGTCCCCTTGTCTATTCCACGTACAGTATTTTAATATGTGAAACGTTATCATGTCTCCCCTGACCCTCCTGTCCTCCAGGTCCGTCAGGTCGATTTCCCTTAATCTTCTCTCCTTCATAGGACATTCCCCCCTTAGCTTCTGGAACTAACCGTGTCGCAAACCTTTGTACATTTCTCTAGTTTCTTGACGTGCTTTATCAAGTGCGGTTCCAAACAGGATGCTGCATACTCCAGTAAGGGTCCTGACAATACAAGGTTGTACAGTGTCCTTGAACATTCTTCCCTTACTAAGTTATAGGAATGCTGTTTCTCAGGTTTGCCAGGCGCCCCATATGCTGCAGGCAGTTATCTGTTGATGTTGTGCATCCGGAGACATGCTCGGTGTTATACTCACCCCCAAGACTTTTCCTCCCTGAGTGAGGTTTGCAGTCTTTGCACCTAGCCTATACTCGTCAGTGGGACTTCTGTGCCCTTCCCCTTTCTTCATGACTTGCATTTGGCAGGATTAAATTCGAAGAACCATTGCTGGACCAGGTGTCACCATCTGTCTAGGTCTCTTTGAAGTCCCTCTGCCTGGACCTCATCAATTTAAATCTCTCCCATTAACTTCATTATGTGTCTGAGGAGGTAGGTGGCTTGGGCGTGTAATGTGGAGTCTCAGTGGTCCTGACTGACCACTAGCCTTCTTGTTGAGCCTGAACCCCCACCCCTCCTGGGACTTCACCATCGCAACCTACTTACAGTGGTGTGGTGTGTGTGTGTGAGTGTGGTGTGTGGGTGTGGTGTGTGTATAAATATGTGTGTGTATGTGTGCTTGTGTGTGCGTGTACTCTCCTATATGTTTAGACTCACCTATATGTGGTTGCAGTGGTCCCGAGGTCCACAGCTCCAGGCCGCCGCCTCTTCGCTGATTGCTACTAGGGTCCTCTCTCTTCTCCCCTGCCCCATGAGCTCTACAACTTCACCTCCACTACGTCACTTTCTCTTAGCTATTGCCACGGCCACTACTCTAATGACTGAAAAATACTTCCTAACATCCCTTTGATTTCATCTGCGTCGTCAACTTCCAATTGTTGACCTCTTGTGTCTGTGTCCCTTCTCTGGAACATCCCGTCTTTGTCCACCTTGTCTATCCGTGCTGTATTTTTATAATGTCGTTATCATGTCTCCGCCTGTGAACCCCTCCTTTCCCTCCAGTGGTCGTCAGCCGATTTCCCTCAAACCTTTCTTCGTAGACAATCCCCGTAGCTCTGGGACTAGTCTTGTTTGCAAACCTTTGCATTTCTCTAATTTCTTGAGTGCTTGACTAGGTGTGGATTCCAACTGGTGCTGCATACCCAGTATGGGCCCTACGTAAATGGTATACAGATCTTAAAACGTATCCTTACTGTGGTATCCAGAAACGCTATCTCCCGTAGTTTGCCAGGATGGGGGGCGCCGGTATGCTGCAAAGAGCAGTTATCTGATTGCTGTGCGCTCAGAGATATGCTCGGTGTTATGCTCACACCCCAGATCTTTTTCCTTGAGTGAGGTTTGCAGTCTTTGGGCCATCTAAACTATATTGTGGTCTGCGGTCCCTTCTCTTTTGCCCTTCCTCCCCCCAATCTTCATTGCTTTGCATTTGGCCAGGGTTAAATTCAAGGAGCCATTGCTGGACCAGGCTTGTAGCCTGTCCAGGGTCTCTTTGTAGTTCCTCTGAGTCCTCGTCCGAGTTTGACTTCTCATTAACTTCCATCATCTGCAAACAAGGACACTTTCTGAGTCTATTCCTTCCCTTATGCGTTCACATATACCAAAGAACAGCACAAGGTCCTAGGCCTGACCCCTGTGGAACCCCGCTTGTTCAAGGCCACCCACTCTGACACCTCGTCGCGTACCCATGACAACGTTGTTGCCGTCCCTGTCCAGGTGATTCTCTGATCACATTGCAGCGCCTTTCCTGTTAGTGTGCTAATTCCTCTAGCTTTTGCAGTAACCTCTTGTGAGGAACTGTGTCGAAGGCCTCTTGCAGTCCAAAATTATGCAGTCGATCCCACCCCTCTCTCATCTTGTCTTACATCTGTCACCTAGTCATAAAACTCTAGTAGGTTTGTGACACAAGTGTGTTGTGTGTTGTGTGTGTGAACTCACCTATTTGTGGTTTGCAGGGGTCGAGTCCATAGCTCCTGGCCCCGCCTCCTTCACTGATTGCTTACTAGATCCTCTCTCTCCCTGCTACATGACTTTTATTATCATACCTCGCTTAAAACTATGTATGGTTCCTCCCCCATCCTCCCGCTCCACTACTGCTCACTTTCTAGAATATTCCAGAACTTACCTACCTTGACTGAAGAAATACTTCCTAACATCCCTTCGAATTCATCTGAGTCTTCAACTTCCAAATGTGACCTCTTGTGTCTGTGTCCCATCTCTGGAACATCCTGTCTTTGTCCACCTTGTCTATTTTCCGCCAGTATTTTATATGTCGTTATCATGTCTCGTTTTCCCCTGAACCCTCCTAGCCTCCAGTGTCGTCATTCCGATTTCCCATCAACTACCTTTCTTCGTAGACCCAAATCCCCGTAGCTCTGGACTAGTCTTGTTGCAAACCTTTTCACTTTCTCTAATTTATTGACGTGCTTGACTAGGTGTGTATTCCAAACTGGTGGCTGCATACTCGCAGTATGGCCTGGACGTAAATGGTATACAGGGGTCTTGAGCGACTCCATTAACTGAGGTATCGGAACGCTATCCGTAGGTTTGCCCAGGCGCCCCTATGCTTGCAGCTTATCGATTTATGTGCGCCTCAGGAGATATGCTAGGTGTTATACTCACAACATCCCAGATCTTTTTTCCTTGAGTGAGGTTTGCAGTCTTTGGCCCATCAAAACTATATTGTGTCTGCGGTCCTTCTTTGGCCCTTTTCCCCATCTTTCAGACTTTGCATTTGGCAGGGTTACTCAAGGAGCGCCAGTTGGCTGGACCCAAGCTTTGCAGCCTGTCCAGGTCCTCTTTGGTATCCTGCCTGATCCCATCGATTGATTCTTCTCATTAACTTCACCATCATACTGCAAAACAAGGACACTTCTGAGTCTTTCCCTTCCGTTATGTCGTACACATAATACCAAAACAGGAAAGGTCCTAGGACTGACCCCGTGGAAACCCCGCTTTTCACAAGGGCGCGC
The DNA here is from genome assembly GCF_026875155.1 of Cherax quadricarinatus. Lineage (NCBI taxonomy): Eukaryota > Metazoa > Arthropoda > Malacostraca > Decapoda > Parastacidae > Cherax > Cherax quadricarinatus. Next base: position 8,527 of record NW_026484594.1, on the reverse strand, counting down.
CACTCTGACACCCCACCTCGTCACGTACCATGACTCGTTTGTCCTCCCTGTCAGGTATTCTCTGATCCATTCCCAGTGCCCTTTGCCAGTTATGTGTGCCTGATCTTCTATCTTTTCAGTAACCTCTTGTGAGGAACTGTTCCCGAAGGGCCTTTTTGCAGTCCAAAAAAATGCATCGATCCACCCCCCCCTCTCTCTCATTTGTCTTACTTCTGTCACCTTTGTCATAAAACTCTAGAAGATTTGTGAACAGGATTTTCCTTCCCTGAAACCATGGCTGGTTGTCAATTATAACACTTGTTTCTTTTCCAGGTGCTCCACCACTCTCCTCTCCTGAATGATCTCTTCCATGACCCTTGCATACATACACGTTATGATACAGGTTCTGTAGTTTAGTGGCCTCATGCTGTCCCCATTTTTTAAAAATTGGGACTACATTTGCCATCATCCGATACCTCAGGGAGTTGCCAAGTTTCCAAATGATGTGTATTGAAGATCTTTGTTTAATGGCACACACAAATATCACTGCTCCCTCTTTAAGGACCCATGGAGAAGATGTTGTCTGGTCCCACCACCGCCTTTGAGGTGTCAAGTTCGCATAGAAGCAGCTTCTTTCTTTCACTTTCCTCCTTGGTATGTATGTACCTCACCTCATTCCAGACTGCTGGTGTACCCCCCTGTTCTGATTTTCCTGGAGTTCTACGGTTTTCCACTGTAAATAACCCTTCTTTAAATCTCGTGTTGAGCTCCTGACCATACCTCTCGGGTAGGTTGCTTGTGAATTCCTCCCCATCAACCCTTTCCTCATCTGATTACCTGGTCCCTTGACTGTTTTTTTCACCTCCGATGTGGCTGTAAACAGCTCGGGTCCATTCTGGACTTTCGTTGCTATGTTAATTTTCATATGTCTCTGAGCCTAGGACCTCCCTTCTTAATCTGTGTGCATATTCATATCTGGCTCTCTCCGGCTAATCTCTTTATTTTCCTGAGTTCTCTGTCTTCCCTGTTACCTTTTTCCATTCTCAGTACACCTAGTTTTTTTTGTTTTGCCTCCCTACACCTTTGGGTGAACCAAGGACTCGTTCTGTTCTTACCCATTATTTCTGTTTCCCTTGGGAACCAAAAAAACCTACTTCCTCCTTCTGCCGCCCCTTGCATTTTGTTTGCCACATAGTCCCATCATTTCTTGTACTGGTTTCCCTGTCAGTTTCCCCTCCACTGATGTTTTGAAAGAAGTTCCTCATGCCTGAGTAGTTCCCCTTTTGGTAGTTTGGTTTTTTTTCCCACCTATTCCAGCTACTCATCTCCAGCTTGGAGCTCCAGCTATGTTAGTGTCGAAGCACAGAAAACCACATGATCACTGAGCTCCCGCAGTGGCCTTTCAATATACAAGATAATACTCGATGTCTGAGATACTACTCAAGGTGAATACAAGGTCAGTCTTGCTGTTTCATCTTCTCCTCTCATCTCTGGTAGTGTCTCTAACTGTTTTGATGCATGAGGTTTTTTCCTCCAGTAACTGCATCCATCATCTTGGGCTCTCCATGTTTCGGAACCACCCCCATGGGGCTCCAGGTTTTTCCCCAGTCAATCTCCTTGTATTGAAATCACTCCCATAACTAGTACTTTGCCCTTCCCCGCCCACGTGTGCATCTCCTGGCCACCTCGGCTATGTGTTCGACCCATGGCTCTGTTGCTCACAACGTATTCTTCTCTTGGTCTCCTGCAGTTCTGTGTGGGTTGTACATTACTGCAATTATCACCTTATGTCCCTCAGACTTGATTGTTCCTACTAAGTAGTCCCCCTATCACACCACCGTGCCATCCATTCCTTCCATTTTTCCTCAAACAACCCACGCTTTTAATGAGCAGTGCAACTCTCCTTCCTCCCCTCTACCCTCCCTCTGTCTTCCTGAAGATTTTGATATCCCCCGGGTGGAAAGATTGAATCTGTTTTATTCATGGTGAGTTTGTGCTTCTGTGAGTGCTATTATGTCTAGGATGTCTCCATGATTCTTTCGTGCCACTCCTCATACTTATTTTGTTATTTCCATCTTGCATTTGTATACATACCTTTCAACTTTCTTTTCTAAGACTGTGGTCTGGGAGGTGTATTGGGGTTGGGGAAGTGGGAGACCACTGATAAAGGAACTATGGGTGGTTGCTGTGGGGTGGATTTGGGTAATGTAGTGGGTTGGGGGCATTGGATATGGCATGGGTGTTGGGTTTAGAGTGTTTGGCTGCACTGGGGTTGAAACCCGGGTTGGGAGGCTTCTATAGAAGCAGTGAGGGAGGTTGTATTTGATCTTCCTGTGTCCTGGGATCACCAGTCTGTCTTCTCTCCATCCCCTCGCTCTTTCCTCCTTTCGTCGCCTTTGTACCATCTCTCTCCAAGTTTCCCTCCCCCCCGCCTTCGTCTTGTGTTTCTGTCGCGTCGAGATACACCTTCCTGTTCCCGGCATGTCCCTTAAAAATCGTGCTTTGTCCCATGCAGTATCCTGTCCCCGATCGATTCTGCCTGGAAGGGTCACTTTCACTGGCCGGTTTCTTTTTTTTTACAAACCACCCCCCCTATTCTCCGAAATTTTCCAGCTGGGTCAGTCATCTTCTCCGATACTTTCCATGGATCTTTTCAATTGCTTTTTTTTTTTCCCCTTGTTTCTTGCTTCATATGTTTCCCCTTCAACTTCCTGTAGCCCATACACAAAGACTGCCTCACCTTCATTCTCCCACTGCCTATCCCTGTGTATCCCCCTCATTCAATTTGATTTCCTCCATTGCAGACTTTCCTTTCTTCCCCCCCTTTCTTCAGTTTCACTACTACTGTACATGGCTGCAGTGGCCTTATTTTCCTTTCCCCATCTCGCTTTCCTCCCTGGGCTCCTGTTGTGGTCTTTTAAGGGCCTCCTCCACATATATAGCTTAAGCTCTTTTGATCAATTACTACAGTCTCCACTGATAAGAGCTTCACTACATGCAGTTTTGCTTCCTCCTTTCCCTTCAGTCCCCTTATTTGTGGCTGAGGTAGCGTCTCTGTTGTCAATCCCAAAATGTTCTTTAGTTCTTTAGGCACTTTCCAGATTTTCCAGTTCCTCTTCTAAAACTCTGTATCCTGGCCACTGCTGCTTTGGGACATTTCACCTCCCACTTCCTGCTTTTTCCCTTGTCATCCTCTCCTCTCTTCTTCCATTTCTCCATGCTAAGTTCTTCTAGTTACTTTTTTCCCATTCTTGTTTCCCTTTTTGTGAGCTCTCTGCTGCCAATCTTCCTTTGCAGTTTCCTCACTCTGTCCCTTGGGTTTCTTGTTGCTCTCTGCTGGCAACCATTTTTTTTTGTTTTAATAAATCCTGATTGGCCTCAGAGTGGGAAACCTATGTAATTCTGTAAGTTAGGTTTAGTATTGTATATGTCAAGTGTGGGGGGGGAGGTAAAGGACTGTGGCTATATAGGAGAGTAGTGGGGAGGGGGGAGGGGAAGGAGAGTGAAGCAAGTGGGTAATGGGTGAGGGAGGGGTGGGGGAGGGGGAGGGTGATAGAGGGAGGGGAGGGATCAGTTGAAAAGGAGTGAGATTGCCGGTGGGGGGGAGGGGGGGGGAGTATATGTTGTGTCGGGCAATATGTTTGGTGTGTGTGGTGTGTTTGGTGTTGTGTGTGTGTTTCGTGTGTGTGTGGGGAGGGGTGGGGGGTTTGTGGGTGGGTGTGGGGTTGGTTGTGGGTGGGGTTGTGGGTTGGGTTGTGTGGGTGTGTGTGGGTGTGTGTGGGTGTGTGGGTGTGTGTGTTTGTGTGTGTTTGGGTGTGTGGTGGGGTGTTGGTGTGGGGTGTGTGGGGTGGGTGTGTGGGTGGGTGTGGGTGGGTGTGTGGGTGTGTGTGGTGTGTGGGTGTGTTTGTGGGTGTGGGAGTTGTGGGGGTGAGGTGGGTGGGTGTGTGGGTGGGTGTGTGGGTGGTGTGTGGGTGTGTGGGTGGGTGTGTGGGTGGTGGGTGGGTGTGGGTGGGTTGGGAGTGTGGTTGGGTGTGTGGGTGGGTGTGTGGTTGGGTGTGGTGGTTGGTGTGTGGGTGGGTGTGTGTAGGTTGTGTGTGGGTGTGGTGGGTGTGTGTGGGTGGTGTGTGGTGTGTGTGGGTGTGTGTGGGTGTGTGTGGGTGTGGTGTTGGGTGTGTGTGGTGTGTGTGGGAGTGTGTGTGGGGTGTGTGAGGTGGTGTGAGTGTGGTGGGTGTGTGGGTGGTGGCTTAGCGCATCACGGCTGACTACGCCTACTCTTGTTGAAGATTATAAAAAAAATTTCACAAATCAATCCTTATTATATGCACTAAAATTACTATATAATATTAATTGCGTACACTTGTGTTTGTGTGTTGTGGTGTATTACAATGCTTGTTCCCTCAGAAAAAACGGGGGGGGGGGGTTCACTAGGGCTATAAGCTACACAACTTCTGGAGTTTAAACCCTGGCGATATTTAGATAATTTACTAACCACTATCCTATCTCCTGGTACTGAAAATAGGGAGGAGAGATGGTATAGCATACAAACCAGCAGGGCGGACACTTGAGACTTTAGACACTGAACGCAAAATTAACCACAAATAGGCAAGTGATGTCGTCTGCACAACAATGGAGGTTCCTGCTGGTCGTCTATCAACTCTTTCAATTTTGTAACTTCTAACTCCTTCAGGAACTTTACATGCATTTCCAAGTTTTTTATTTGTCTTTTCTTTTTAAAGGACTTTGGTATTTCCCTCTTTTTTCTTTAGTAACAGTATTATGGACATAACAAGTCTGATGATGTTAGCTACATTCACAACACAACAGCTGGGATTGACAATTTTTCTTACATTCAGTATTTACTTAATCACTCTTTTATGACCTTATACACTAAAATACATACACACTGCTGCTATAATCAAAACCAACATATGTATTTGGTATAATTCAGATCACATCCGTTTTTTAACAACCCAACCAACCCCAATTAACTGTTTGGATATTTTTGTGTCAACACTGGCGGGGCCAGTAGCCTGATCAGCTGATGTCTAACTACCCTCCCTCACTCAAATTTTCATTCAAATTTAAATTGTAAAATTCTTGATCCTATCACATTATTCGCACTCGCTCTCTCTTGAAAGCTATTACACTCTTGTAGGTATGTTCACTGATTCATCACTCATCACCTCACGTAGCGATGACCTCTAATAATACTTTAGGACAGCCACTAGAACGCTCAATCCTTGGGAGGCAACTATTTAGGCGATACTGCTTCAAACGTGTAGTGTTTGGTTGTGTGGTGTGTGTGTGTGTGTGTGTGTGTGTGTGTTGCGTGTGTGTGTGGGTGTGTGTGCAACATGTGGTGTTTGTACTCACCTAGTTGGGGTTGCGGGATCGACCCGAGCTCCTGGCCCGCTGTGCCCCGCCTCTTCACTGAACGCTACTAGGTCACTCTCCCTGAGGCCGTGAGCTTTATCATACCTCTGCTTATAAAAAATTTTGTATCAAGCAAGTCCATGGTCGACAGGAATACAACTGAATCTTGTTTCATAAAAAGCAGTTTTGAAAATATGAATATTTTCTTTGGTTTATATAAATTAGATTCATTTGTAATTAATAAAATTTTTTTAAGAATTTAATAATACATTGGACAAATAATAAATCTTAATTCTTGATTAGAGTACTTAGGTTGGGCAAATATTTCGTGAAGGACCTGGCTAGTTGGGGCCAGCAGGCCTGCTGCAGTGTTCCTTTCTTGTGAATCGGGTGTCGTCGCGCGTCAGGTGTTGCTTTGTTGTGGGATGTGATGGTGAGGTGTGGTCTCGACCTTTTAAATGCCTTCCTTTGATGTATTGTATTTATAATTCCTTGATAATGTGAGAAGTCACGAAATAGCTTGGAATTTCACTATTCTTTCACAGTGGTTGTTTTGCATATACACACACACACACACACACATATATTATAATATATATATATATATATATATATATATATATATATATATTATATATATATATATTATATATATATATATAATATATATATATATATATATATATATATTACCACGGGGGGAGAAAGACGTTGCTCAAGGCACATTTTGCATTGCAAAAGCAACAATTCATCAGGAGAAATGCAAATGAGGAAATTAAATTGTAGGAGAGTCCTACGCAGGCGAGTCTGCTGACACAATGGCCACTTCATTAGGTACACCCTTCTAGCACTGTGTAGGATTTGCCTTTGCCCTCAGGAGAGCCTGAATTAGTCGTGGCATGGATTCATCAAGGTGCTGGAAACATTCCTTAGAGATTCTGGCCCATGTTGACATAATAGTATCACGCAGTAGCTGCAGATTTATGGGCTACACAATCAATCTGCGAATCTTCCATTCCATGAATTCACGTTGTTTAAACAAAATTCTGACCCTACCATACCATCTGTATGTCACAACAGAAATTGCGATTCGTCAGACTAGATGTTGTTCCAATCTTCAACTGTCCGGTTTTGGTGCGCCTTTGTCCACTACAGTTTCCTGTTCTTAGCTAATAGGAGTGGAACCCAGTGAGTCTTCTGCTGCTGTAGCCCATCCACTTTAAGGTTCGACGTGTTGTGCAATCAGAATCTCTTTTACATGTCACTGTTGTATTGCGTGGTAATTTGAGTTACTGTCGCTTCTATGTCAACTGTCTGGACATTATCCTTCGACCTCTCATTAACAAGGCGTTTTTGCCCACAGAACTGCCGCTCACTGAATGCTCTCTGTAAACTCTACAAACTTTTGTAGAGTTTATAGAGAGTAATTTCTGAGGTCACATTTCTTCCCCGTTCTGAACAAATGAGCCTCTTGATCATGTCTGCTTGCTTTTAGGCACTGATGTGCTGCCAAGTGACTGGCTGAATAGATATTTGCACTAACAAGGTGTACCTAATAAAGTGGCCACTAAGTGTGCATATTAGCGGCATATACACTATTGATAAACATGTAAATGACTTTCAGAAACATCAACAAAGAATTATTCAATATACATCCAGCGAGGCATGGATGAGCAAGCAAAATCGGAATGGAGAATTTGGGGTGGTTGATGAGGTGGTGGTGTAGGGAAAGAACTGGAATATAAGCAAGGTAACATTTATGAAAAAAGATCAGTAAAACGTAATTTTGACCTTAGTCATCGATACGGGAGGTACTTATTCTAAACTCTGAAGGATAGGAAGGGATGTTATGGTTCGGAAGGTCACTTGAAATGTTGTTTACGTATTTCTGGAAAGACGGTTATTGAATAAGTGATGAATTTCCTTGAGAATCACCCTACTTCAGTGGGAAATGGCCGATGAGTTAATAAAAACAATATAAACCATGTACTGATACCTGGTATTGAAACTTTAGTTGCAAGAAAAGACTAAGAAATCCAATTCACAAAACTAGAGCAACGAAGGTTCGGAAGATACATGCCCACAACGTACAATATACAGAGGTATCGACAAGGTTGATCCAGAGAGTGGTTAAAGCAGGACTGAGGAAGAAACCTGCAGCGCATCAGACAAGTTTCTTCAAGCGGAGGGTCCGGGGGACGTGCTACTAGTGAAGGATCCTTGATCCAGATTCTAGAAAATTGGACCTAGTCTTCTACCTTGGGTCAAAATTAATTACATATTCTACAGGCGTTTTATGACCCTTACGAATGTAATGGTTCCCGGTGATTATGACGAATATAATTAAAATAATAAAATATATAAAATATATAATAATATTAATAATGCCATTCTAGAGTAGCTAAGAGATGGATGGAACCAAGAGCAGATTCCACCCCAGCACCCACAAATAGTTAAAAATGTGTATAAACAAAATAAAGAACAAATATATACCCACGCACGCGTGCGAGCACAATATACATGTACATACTGCAGGAAGACTTGAAAAGGCTACAGTATTTTTAGAGCAAGTTGTTACTAGAGTTGATGAGGACAACTAAGAATAGACACTGAATTCACTCACTTTGAGCCACTCTCACTTTACTTTCTCTTACTATCTTTCACTATCTCTTACTCTCTTTCACTCTCTCACAACCGACCTATCCGACACGTGGTCACCTTAACGTGGTGATGGCTTCAGCTTTGGATGACTAAGAACCAGCATCCTAAAACTTACAGAAGCCGAAGAAACGAGGAAGCCTCCTCTTTCGTTAAAACGAGTTTTAGCTTGTCTACGATATGGAGTGGAACTACAATTAATGGCCTTGTGCCGTCGCCTTCGCACTGATTTAAATATTTATTTAAATATATATTAGAGATGGAACGATACCAAAAGTTTTGCCGATACCGATACCCAATGTTTGGCCAATGCCGATACTTCTCTTATATTTTTTATTTTTAAAATTATGATGACTATGTTCAGTATATAAGGGAATACTTACTGCATAATGGGTATTAAATATTAATGTAAAATTCTGTATAATTTATCCAGTTACATTAAACTGTTGATATCAACCATTTTTTTTTTAAACGGAAAAAAAAAATAAAGAATAACTGGAAAATTCAAAATGTTAAA
>NW_026484583.1:0-32500 GCF_026875155.1 Cherax quadricarinatus | reverse complement strand
CACGCACACACACACACGTCAAGAAATTAGAGAAAGTGCAAAGGTTTGCAACAAGACTAGTCCCAGAGCTACGGGAGTGTCCTACGAAGAAAGGTTGAGGGAAATCGGCTGACGACACTGGAGGCCAGGAGGTTCAGGGGAGACATGATAACGACATATAAAATACTGCGCGGAATAGATGAGGTGGACAGAGACGGGAAGTTCCAGAGATGGGACACAGACACAAGAGGTCACAATTGGAAGTTGAAGACTCAGATGAATCAAAGTGATGTTAGGAAGTATTTCTTCAGTCATAGAGTAGTCAAGCCGTGGAATTGCCTAGAAAGTGAAGTATGGAGGCGGAACCATACATAGTTTTAAGGCGAGGTATGATAGAGCTCATGGAGCAGGGAGAGAGAGGACCTAGTAGCAATCAGCGAAGAGGCGGGGCCAGGAGCTATGACTCGACCCCTGCAACCACAAATAGGTGAGTACAAATAGGTGAGTACACACACACACACACACACACACACACACACACACACACACACACACACACACACAACACACAACACACAACACACAACACACCTACAACACCTACACACCTACAACAGGCCTAGTGTCTAATCGACATGTGCCTAGGACAAAATGGTAACTAACTAACACACGCATCACACACACACACGCATCACACACACACACGCATCACACACACACACGCATCACACACACACACGCATCACACACACACACGCATTACACACACACGCATCACACACACACGCATTACACACATGCATGACACACACTCATGACACACACACACGCATCACACACACACACACACACACACACACACACACACACACACACACACACACACACACACACACACACACACACACGTGCTCATATACAACAGGCCTAGTGTCTAATCGACATGTGCCTAGGACAAAATGGTAACTAACACACACACATACACACATACACATACACACACACATACACACACACGGGGATGTTAGGAAGTATTTCTTAAGTCATAGAGTAGTCAAGCCGTGGAATAGCCTAGAAAGTAAAGTAGTGGAGGTGGGAACCATACATAGTTTTAATGGGAGGTATGATAGAGCTCATGGAACAGGGAGAGAGAGGACCTAGTAGCAATCAGCGAAGAGGCGGGGCCAGGAGCTATGACTCGACCCCTGCAACCACAAATAGGTGAGTACAAATAGGTTAGTACACACACACACACACACACACACACACACACCCTCAACACACACACACAAACACACAACACACACACACACACACACACACACACACACACACACACACACAACACAAAAACACACAACACACACACACACACACACACACACACACACACACACACCCCCACACCTACACACCTACACACCTACACACAACACAACAGGCCTAGTGTCTAATCGACATGTGCCAGGACAAAATGGAAAACTAACCAGTCCTTCACCCTCACCACCAGTCCATCACCCTCACCACCAGTCCATCACCCACACCACCAGTCCATCACCCTCACCACCAGTTCATCACCTTCACCAGCATTCCACCCTCAACACCAGTCCATTCCATCACCACCATTCCATCACCCTCACCACCAGTCCGTCACCCTCACCACAAGTCCATCACCCTCACCACCAGTCCATCACCCTCACTACCAGTCCATCACCCTCACCACCAGTTCGTCACCCTCACCAACAGTCCATCAAACTCACCACCAGTCCATCACCCTCACCACCAGGCCATCACCCTCACCACCAGTGCATCACCCTCACCATCAGTCCATCACTCTCACCGCCATTCCATCACCCTCACCACCAGTTCATCACCCTCACCACCAGTCCATCACCCTCACTGCCAACCCCACACCATCACCACCACTTTTGTTCGTTCGTTCGTTGCACTGTTTGTAACGGCTTGACAAAGCTCCTGGAGAGCGAAACGTTGCCACAATAAAATGTCACATTAGCTGCCCTTGTGTCATTTTACTATACATATTGTCGGTAATTCTATCACATTATTACAATTTGTAATAATAAGGTCAGGTAAGTTTTCTCAGGTTCTTTTGGCACAAAATAATTTTTATATTAACATAAATGTAAAAATATATCTTTAAATGCAAAGAGAAAATTTTAGAAAGGACTTAATTTTCAATGACTGCTTGCTAATTGTATATATATATATATATATATATATATATATATATATATATATATATATATATATATATATATATGTGTGTGTGTGTGTGTGTGTGTGTGTGTGTGTGTGTGTGTGTGTGTGTGTGTGTGTGTGTGTGTGTGTGTGTGCGTGTGTGTGTGTGTGTGTGTTTGTGTGCGTGTGTGTGTGTGTGTTTGTTGAGTATTAAGTTATTGTAAACAAATCTAAAATATATTTAGTTGGGTTAGGCTAAAATAAATTGCTGTTATAATAAGGTTAGGTAAGTTTTCTAAGATTCTTTTGGAGCAAAATTAAAAATTTTACATTAAAATTAATGAAAAAAAATATATCTTTAAACGTATATCAATGTTCTTGTATTGGTGTGAGACATGGGTTGTAAATGTTGTAATAAGGAGAAGGCTGGAGGCAGTGGAGATGTCATATATGAGGGCAATGTGTGGTGTGAATATAATACAGAGAATCCGTTGTTCGGAGATTAGGAGGAGGTGTGGGATTACCAAAACTATTATCCAGAGGGCTGAGGAGGGGTCATTAAGATGGTTTTTGACATGTAGAGAGGGTGGAAAGAAATAGAATGACTTCGAGAGTATATCGTTCTGTAGTGGAGGGAAGGCGGGGTAGGGTTCGGCCTAGGAAAGGTTGGTGGGACGGGGTAAAGGAGGTTCTGTGTGCGAGGAGCTTGGACTTCCAGCAAGCGTGCGTGAGCGTGTTAGGCAGGAGCGAATGGAGACAAATGTTTTTTAGGGCTTGACGTGCTGTTGGAGTGTAAGCAAGGTAACATTTATGAAGGGATTCAGGGAAACCAGCAGGCCGGACTTGGGTCCTGGAGATGGGAAGTACAGTGCCTGCACTCTGAAGGAGGGGTGTTAATGCTGCAGTTTTAATTAAAAGTGTGGTGCGGGCATGCCTCTGGCAAGACAGTGATGGAGTGAATAATAATGAAAGTTTTTCTTTTTCGGGCCATCCTGCCTTGGTGGGAAACGGCCAATGTGTTAATAAAAAAAATAAAAGAATTAAAAAAACCAATGGTCTCATGGTGGTCAAGCTGAGATAGAGATTCCTTTTGGGTGGACCAGGTTTCCAGGCTACCCGGGTGGATGTATTTACTGGGCGCAGATATTTGTGTCCTCCCCTGTTATTACATCGACCTGGTCGATGTAATAACAGGGGAGGACACAAATATCTGCGCCCAGTAAATACATCCACCCGGGTAGCCTGGAAACCTGGTCCACCCAAAAGGAATCTCTATCTCAGCTTGACCACCATGAGACCATTGTTTTTTTTAATTCTTTTATTTTTTTTTATTAACACATTGGCCGTTTCCCACCAAGGCAGGATGGCCCGAAAAAGAAAAACTTTCATTATTATTCACTCCATCACTGTCTTGCCAGAGGCATGCCCGCACCACACTTTTAATTAAAACTGCAGCATTAACACCCCTCCTTCAGAGTGCAGGCACTGTACTTCCCACTCCAGGAACCCCAATCCGGCCTGCCGGTTTCCCGAATCCCTCATATGATATTATAGTACTAGTGTTAGTAATATATGGCAGTCCTGCTTGTAAGTTTGCCAACAAAAATGAAAAGTTAAGTCTTCTCTGAGAAAAATACTGTGTTGTAAGTATAGAGAACGATATTACACATGATTGGCTGATAGTGTAGCGAGTGAAGAGCACATTATTTAAACAATAATAGGTTGAGAATGAATGGTGAGTGAAGTGACGTGAAATGTCAGGCGAGGAATGGTGAGCTGACTGCTGAGAAAGGTGCATTTGAGGCAGAATCTGCCGGATGGTCAGTTAGGATTGCTGCAATTAGGCGATGAAGAACAAGTTTCCTGGCAAGAGTTCAGCTATGATGTAAATTCTGTTTTCTGTTTACGTCCCTGGCGTGAGTCTTGCGGTCACTGTAGTTTATTGTAAAGGTTGTGAAGTTTCAGTGTAAAACCAGTTTTTCCTCAAGTCGTTCATTCTGCAGTGGTGTACTGTGTTCGAAATACGTGTTTTGGAGGTCTCAGGATGTTTCGCTCTTGGATAATTGGTTGCAATATTTTGCAAGGAATACGAATACCACGGCATAGTGGTTGAACCTGGTGGTGTAGGTGGATGTAGAGGTATATACTGAATGCGATATTGAAAAAAATGGTTGGAAACGTGTTTTTCCCTGAGTTAGTGGGAGGTCTATGTATCTTCTCTGGGTGGTATCATGTCGGGTGAGAATGTTATATTCACAGTGTCTGCAGTCTCTGATAAAAGTGACTAGCAAAATGAAGTTTGGAAAACACTTGTCATTGAAAAGGGTTTTTTCTTCCCTCAGGAATTCACTACTGCCGATTTGAGAGGCACGAAGGAAGAGAACTATATTACCCCACAATAATATTTGTTCGCGGTGAGAGTAGAAAGTGAAGAAATCGGTTTAGTTGGTGTCGGGTTTCAGTAGGAACTTTAAAACGAAGCTTTTACAACATAGTAACCTCTTGCCATGACTTCTTATTGTTACCTAAATAGCAAGAAACCTACTAGCCCATGGGCCGGAACAGGTCCTTCCTCAAATCCAACTTCTCAGCGGTCAACTTCAACCTTTTCTTACCTGACCCTTCACGTTACTATGTTTTGTGACTTGATAAATCCCACTGTTTGGGGCGAAAACATTGTTATGTAACTCTCGCATTATACAACATGTGTGTCACCTTTTAACATCGTGTCGGTATTGTCCTTCCATTTATCTCTATATTAAAAGTTAATAGCTTATAAGCATAATGTAACATAATATTACATAAATATTATTAACAAATAATTTCAAAACATAACATATCAACGCAGAATATAACTACTCTCCTCCCTCCCAAGAAAAAATAACAGTGTAAAACAACAGTAAGCATCCATGTCAAGTGGGTCTCGGAATAGTGTTTGGTCTCCAGGTCAAATGTTTGGGTCACCAGGTCAATGGTGTTGGTCACCAGGTCAAGTGAGTTGGTCACCAGGTCCAATGTGTTGGGTCCTAGTATAGTTTTTCTAGACTGCAGCGGTGTTGTTATTATCATACAGGCTGATGATATTTAACGTGTGTTAATTATTCATTCACAATCAACTCACAAAAGTTTTGAATATATGCTGTTATACTATGAAATATAAGGCCACAATGTGACAAAACTTAAGAGTGTTTGCATTCACTGTTATACCTCAGAAGTTAGTTCAGAGTTACAAGACATCGGGCCACCTGGAGGTAAGTGGTTCATCTTTACGGTTCACTCTCCCACTTACTCTATGAGGAGATCCTGAAGGGATAACTTTAAGTGCTTTAAACGTCGTCAATATGTAATGGTGATGCTTACTTACGGACAGAATATTACCCATTAAGTTAAGATTGTGAGACGGCACACTTGTCACTATAGTAAAATAGTTAAAACACTTGGAATCGTTGGGATCAGTACCATAACTAATAAATGACTCTTCTCATATATATAAATAAAGATGTGTGATGTTACTGTGAAGTCAGGATGTGTGAAGTCACACATAAACATAAACATACTATGTATAGAAAGCCTCTGTTTATACAGGTCATTTCAGGCAACAACCACCATCTTGGTGGACATCAGCAGCAGGTGTAAAGAAACATGTTCAAATATAAAGGAAGCTCTTGTTCACATGGATCCATCCCGGCAGGTGTCAAACATTGTTTCCTTACAAGTGTAACTACTATTATTATTATTATTATTATTATTAGTAGTAGTAGTGGTCATCTTTAGGTTTTCCATCCCCCACTTTACTTCTGTTTTTTGTGTCTCCTCAGATGTTCTCCCTTCCTCCATTCCTATCCTACGCTCAGCATCCCTAACCTTTCCCCAGCGTGTCCAGGAGTCCATATGAAATGTCCCTCAGATGTTCTCCCTTCCCCACTTCCTAGCCTACGCTCAGGCAGTCCTAAACCTTCCCCGCGTGGTCTCAGGGAGTCCCATCTGCTTCCCCTCAGATGTTCTCCTCCCTTCCCACTTCCTATGCCTACGCTCAGCAGTCCTACTACCTCGACAGCGTGTCCGCAGGAGATCCATCTGTGTCCCTCATATGTTTCTCCCTACCCACTTCCTATCCTAACGCTCAGCAGCCCTACCATCCCCGCGTGTCCAGTGATTCCAAACTGAGTCCCCTCAGATGTTTCTCCCTTCCCCACTTCCTATCCTACGCTCAGCAGCCCTACCTTCCCCAGCGTGTCCAGGAGTCCATCTGTGTCCCCTCATATGTTCTCCCTTCCCCACTTCCTATCCTACGCTCAGCAGCCCTACCTTCCCCAGCGTGTCCAGGAGTCCCCTCTGTCCCCCCGCAGATGTTCTCCCTCCCCACTTCCCTATCCTATGTCTCAGCAGATCCCTACCCTTCCCAGCGTGTCCAGAGTCCCTCTGTGTCCCCCTCAATGTTCTCCCTTCCCCACTGTCCTATCCTACGCTCAGCAGTCCTAACTACCTTCCCCAGCGTGTCCAGGAAGTCCATCTGTGTCCCCTCAATGTTCTCCCTTTCCCCACTTCCTATTCCACGCTCAGCACCCCCTACCTTCCCAGCGAGGTCCATGAGTCTATCTGTGTCCCTCCTCAGAATGTCCTCTCCCTTCCCCACTTCCAATTCATACGCTCAGCAGACCTACCTTCCCCAGCGTGTCCAGGAGTCCAATCTGTGTCCCCCCTCAATGTTCGCCCCTTCCCCACTTCATATCCTAAGCTCAGCAGCCCTACCTTCCGCCACTTGTCCTGGAAGTCCATCTGTGTTTTCCCCAGATGTTCTCCTTCCCCAATTCCGATCCTAACGCTCAGCATCCCTACCTTCCCATCGTGTCCAGGAGTCCATCTGGTCCCCTCAGATTGTTCTCCCTTCCCTCACTTCCTTATCGCTAAGCTTCAGCGCCCTAACCTTCCCCAGCTTGTCCAGGAGTCCATCTGTGTTTCCCTCAATGTTCTCCCTTCCCACTTTCCTATCCTACGCTCAGCAGCCCTACCTTCCACAGCGTGTCCAGGAGTCCATCTGTGTCCCCTCAGATGTTCTCCCTTCCCCACTTCCTATCCTACGCTCAGCAACCTACTACCTCCCCACGTGCCAGGAGTCCAGCTGTGTCCCCTCAGATGTTCTCTCACCCATCGCCCCACTTCCCTATCCTAACTCTCACAGCCCTACCTTCCCAGCCGTGTCCAGGAGTCCATCTGTGTCCCCTCAGATGTTTCACCCTTCCCCACTTTCCTATCCTACGCTCAGCAGCCCTTTCCTTCTCCAGCGGATCAGGAGTCCATCTGTGGACCCCTCAATGTTATCCCCTTCCCCCACATTCCTATCCAAACGCTCTGCTCCAGCATGCACCTACCTTCCCCAGCCGTTCCAGGAGTCCATCTGTGTCCCCTTCAATGTTCTCCCTTCCCCACTTCCAATCCTACGCTCACAGCCCTACCTTCTCCAGCGTGGCCCAGGAGTCCCATCTGTTCCCTCAGATGTATCTCCCTTCCCCACCGTCCTATCCTACGCTCAGCAGCCCTAACCTTCCCCAGCGTGTCCAGAGTCTATCTGTGTCCCTTCAGATGTTCTCTCCCTTCCCCACTTCCTATCCTACGCTCAGCAGCCCTACCTTCCCCAGCGTGTCCAGGAGTCCGTCTGTGTCCCCTCAGATGTTCTCCCTTCCCCACTTCCTATCCTACGCTCAGCAGTCCTACCTTCCCCAGCGTGTCCAGGAGTCCGTCTGTGTCCCCTCAGATGTTCTTCCCTTCCCCACTTCCTATCCTACGCTCAGCAGCCCTACCTTCCCCAGCGTGTCCAGGAGTCCATCTGTGTCCCCTCAGATGTTCTCCCTTCCCCACTTCCTATCCCTATGCTCAGCACGCCCTAACCTTCCCCAGCGTGCCAGGAAGTCCATCTGTGACCCCTCAGATGTTCTCCCATTTCGCCCAGTTTTCCCAGTCCGTGGTTTTCAGGTATAACACCCTTTCACCACTTCTCTGAGGTCCACATCCCCCCCCCCCAGGTCCGTGGTTTTCTGGTATACAACCCTTTCCACCACTTCCCTGAGGTCAGCATATCCCACCCCAGGTACGTGGTTCCAGTATTCTACCCTTCACCATTTCCCTAGGTTCAGCAAAGTCCCAACCAAGGTCCGTGGGTCCAGGAAATCACCTTTCACCACTTCCCTGAGGTCAGCAGTCCCCCCACCCCCCATTCCGTGGTTCCAGGTTTACACCTTTCCCCACTTCCTCCTCCTGAGTCAGCAGTCCACCTCCAGGTCCGGGTTCCAGGTATCAACCTTCACGACTTCCCTGAGGTCCCAGTCCCCCCAGGTCCGAGGTTCCAGGTATTCACCCTTCACCCACTTCCCTGAGGTCACAGTCCCACCCCAGGTCCGTGGTTCCAGTAGACAACCCTTCACCACTTCCATAGGTCAGGCAAGTCCCACCCAGGCCGTGTTCCAGGTATTCACCCCTTCACCACTTCCCTGAGGACACAGTCCCCCCCCCAGGCAGGGGTTCCGGTATACAAAACCCTTCACCCACTCTTCCTTTGAGGTCAGCAAGTCCTCCTCAGGTCCGTGGTTCCAGGTATACCCCTTCACCACTTACCTGAGGTCAGCAGGGCCGCACCCAGGTCCGTGGTTTCCAGGTATACAACGCCTTCGCCACTTCCCAGAGGCAGCAGTTTCAAGCCAGCCTTGGAAATAATGTTCCATAAATGATATTACTACCCAAGTGTATTAAATCAGTATACAGAGAGAAGACGTTATTACAGGGAGGAACGCAGAAAATTATGCGCCTCAGTAATACATCCTCCTGGACAACCCGAACGTCAACTAACTGAGACCATGAATCTCTATCACAGTTTCGTCCACCAAGAACAGGCCACTTAGTTAAAATTTGGACATATATTTATATTTTAATATTGTAACTATGTCGATTGTTAACTTATTCGTTTATTTAGTTGAGTAGTGGTGTTGTGAACGTTTTTATGGCGAATATTAGCGTGGGGTGTGTGACCTTTGTGCTCCTGCATGATAAATATAATTAAATGTTTTCAAGTTAACTTTTTGCCCTCGTTATTGATCTTTATTTTCACAGTACGCAAAGGTTCACCAGCTCGAACCAACAACACATTCATTCGTGTATTTCCACATACACATCCTACACACACACACAACACCTGCAGACGCACGAATAAGGTCAACACACACCAAAAACCTCTGTATCATACATACACGACATTTATTCAACAGTGCCTTTATAATCCCCTCTATTTCAGTTTTACTAGTATGTAAACACAAAACACACGGTAACCCACACCTTACACTTTAAACCTCTACGCTACACGCCACACACACACACACAAACACACACATGACACATCAGTATTTAAATAACGTGTGCAAACACTGACACTACCTTCTGAGAGAGTGACGGGTCACCATCTGGAGAAGACTCATGTCAACACAGACAGACCAACTGTAAGTTAATCAAAACTCTCAAAAGTTCGACAACAAAATTAATTAAAATAATTGAGCTCCGCCATCACACAAACTCTTAAGACAGACACAAGTATCTGTGTACAAATCAACTAATCACACTACACTGAGTTTTACACAGTCAAAGTTAATATTCGTCTCATCAAAGAGATTCACATCAATACAGTGATACAAAGACTCATCTTATAACTAAAAAATCGTCTACAGATTTGATTAAATTCGTTCACATCTTAGATTGCAAAACAACCTTCGCCTCACAATGAGTGCTAACCACTAAAACAAACTAAAGTAATAACGCTGGTTAAAATATAATGATCATAACAATAAACTTTCATTAAGGAAATTGGTTCTCAGTGTAGAACATATTTGTGAAATATATCATTATTCAGGTGCATATAACAATTGCTGATTCAAAAGATCCATTATTGGGTGAGCAGAAAGTTTGAGTCTTCTGTTTATAACCGCCAAATGTTTGCGTACTGTTGAAACTACTGAAGCAGTGTTGTAAAAAATAGTATCTAATTTTTAATTATATCTAATAGTATAGTAAACATCAGTCTTCACTAAGTCTAGCTTGGTGTCCACACTTTGCTTTTAATACACTTCAAAGCTGCCAGACACAGTTAGAGATTGTAGAAAAAAAAAACAGGCAATATTAACAAGATTTTCTCGTGTTATATTCCCTCGCTTGGACGGTTTTCCTGCAATAATCCATCGCCCTGTACGGGTTCCCGTTATTTTCCATCACCGTGGCAGGCTTCTCTGTCATTTTTTTTGCCCTGAAACTTTTTCCAATTGTCACATTCCAACGCCCTCGACAGTGTTCCTGTCAATTTTTCATCGCCCAGGAACGGTATTTTCTGTCATAATCCATCTCCTGGCGGGTTTCCCTCTCACATTCCATCTCCCAAAACGGGTTTCCCTGTCACATATCCATTTCCCTGGATGGGTTTCTGCCATATTCCATCGCCCTGGACTGGTTTCTTTGTCATATTCCATCTCCCGGACGGTTTCTCTGCCATAGTTCATCGCCCGAAAAAACGCGTTTCCTGTCATATTCCTGTCTCCGTGGCGGGTTTCCCCTTGCATATGTCCATCCGCCCTTGACGGTTTTCTGTCATATTCCTTTGCCCTGGTCAGGTTTCCCTCTCATTATTCATTTCCTTTTAACGGTTTCCCTGTTATATTCGCATCTCCCAGTACGGGTTTTCTCTGTTCATATTCCATCGCCCTGAAGGGTTACCCTGTCCTTAGTCCACTCACTGGACGTGTTTTTCCTCTCATGAGTCCATCGCCATTTCCTTACTCCTATTCCCAACCTGTCCAAAGACGGTTTCCTGTCATAAATCCATTGCCCTGTATACGAGCTTCCCTGTCAATGCGAATCGCCCTGGACTGGTTTCCGCATCATAATCCATCCCCCTGAACGGTTTTGCCTGTCCATATTCTAACCTCTCTGATCGTTTTTTCCTTTCTTATTCCATCTTCCCTGGACTATTATCCTTCCCATATTCCATCGCCCTGGTCGGGCTTCCCTGTCAAATTCCGTTTCCCTTGGTTGGTTCCCTCTACACATTCCCTCTCCCTGGAACGGGTTTCCCTGTCATATTTCATCTCCCTGGGCTGGTTTCCCTCTTCACATTCCAACCTCCCTGGACAGGTTTCCCTGTCATATTCCATCTCCCTGGACTGGTTTCCCTCTCACATTCCCATCTCCCTGGACAGGTATTCCCGTCTATAATTCCATCTCCCTGGACGGGTTTCCTATAGAAAGGGCGGAGTTATGAAAATTAAAGAAGATGCAAGATTAGCGGACTCAGAATATAACTTCAGGACACAGACCTCATAGTGGCAAGACACAGAGTGTCTTTCACTCTGTCTTTCACATTGCCCGGAATAATTCGATCGAGAATTATTCCGGGCAATGTATATAAGAGATGTGATGCTATTATGGAGTATGCAGCAAGCACCACATATAACCCGCACCTTTACGAACAAGTTTAACATATTAGAGAAATGTGAACAGAAAGTGCGGTGCTTGTTACAGAGTTAAGAGTTATGAGCTGCGAGGAGACGTTAACACAATGTAGAAGCTTTAGTTCCTTACTTCTTGGAATGTATTAGTCGTTGTATATGAAAGTTGTGAGGTTTCTTTTCATCGAGTACTGTGTTTTTCTGAGGAAGAAAGAGAAAACAAGCCGTGAATGACAACGTCACCCTTCAACAGTGTTATCTCATGTAAATCATCCATCATTAATTTTCTAGAGGAAACCATCTGCACCAATTATATCTGTGATGTGACAAAAAGAGACAAAAATTCCCCTCTTTCCCTTCAGGAAGAAACATAGAAAAAAAAGAGTCGCTGGAAGGATAATCTCCGTGAGACACCACGAACACAGCAGACGTATAAAACCAGTGTTTTACAAACAGAGTCGGACTCAATCCACACTTTTCCAGCATAAAACCCACCAATAGTCTTGTGGTAAACATTCCTTCCAGTAGTGTATTCTTCCAGTAGCGTCCAGACTTATAACACATGAATCCTCCCAACAAATCCTAAGAAAAGAATCCTTTTAAAAGTCTTAAATCAGATATTTAACAACATGTTACATACAGTGTTTATAACTCTTCTCTGGTGTACAACTTTTATACACATCACAACACAACGTGTGGTGGAAAAACATATAATGGCAGTACTTCTGGCTTTGTGGAATATGTCACTGCAACAAAGTTCACATACAACATTCAGTGGTGTCGGTATGCATTTTATTGGTACATTAATACATCCAGAACATAACACCAGTCTGGAGATGTAGCACAGTCGTACTGGCCAGATTGTAACACACACAGTGGGTTACGGCGCAGGTTAGTGGCAACACAGTGGTACTGGCCTCCCCCAGGTTAGTGGAAACACGCAGTCGTACTGGCCAGGTTGTGTCAACACAACAAGTCGTACTGGCCAGGTTGTGGCAACACACAGTAGGTACGGCCAGGTTGTGGCAACACAACGTCGTACTGGCCAGGTTGTGGCAAACACACAGTCGTACTGTGCCAGGTTGTGGCAACACACAGTGGTACTCAAGGCCAGTATGTGGCAACACACAGTCACTGGCCAGGTTGTGGCAACACACAGTCGTACTGGCCAGGTTGTGGCAGCCACCTACCAAAATTCTTAGTTGACAAGAGATCGAATCATCCAAGTTGACAGTTTTTATTTTCATCACCGAAAGTTTTTTGTTATGTATCTGTGATGGTGATTGTTTTTACGTTATAAATGAAGAAGTGAGATAATGTGATTTATGTGAACTGAGAGAGTTATATTAATTAAAATAATTCTACTTAAACAAAGTGTTATATAAGAAATTATCTTCTTATCTTAAAACCCAAGTCTCTCAAGTTAGTCTCTTCTTCACATATTTACATCTTTTCTCATTCTCACAGTATTTCCATAAAAATATTATAACCCTCTTACACACTTTCTTTAGAAAATTTTAAAACATAAATAATCAAAAATTTTCTAAATTCCCTTACACATTTATGTCAATATTGGAGGGAGAGAGTATGAGAGGTGAAATATTCAGATATTGGGAGTGGACGTGTCAGCGGATGGTCTAATGAAAGATGAGGTGAATCATAGAATTGATGAGGGAAAATGGTGAGTGGTGTACTTATTAGTCTGTGGAGACAAAAGACTTTGTCCTTGGAGGCAAAGAGGGGAATGTATAGAGAAAAGTTTTACCAACGCTCTTATATGGGTGTGAATCATGGGTGATGAATGTTTGCAGCGGGAGAAGGCGGAGGCAGTGGAGATGTCATGTCTGAGGGCAATGTGTGGTGTGAATATAATGCAGAGAATTCGTAGTTTGGAATTTCAGGAGGTGCGGGATTACCAAAACTGTTGTCCAGAGCTGAGGAAGGTTGATTGAGGTGGTTTCGGACATGTAGAGGAGAAAAGGAGCGATACAGAATAACTTCAAGAGTGTATCAGTCTGTAGTGGGAAGGAAGGCGGGCAGGGGTCGGCCTAGGAAAGGTGGAAGGGAGGGGGTAAAGGAAGGTTTTTGTGTGCAGGGGCTTGACCCTTCAGCTGGCATGCGTGACGTGTTTGATAGGAGTGAATGGAGACAAATGGTTTTTAATACATGACGTGCTGTTGAGTGTGAGCAAAGTAACATTTATGAAGGGTTCAGGGAAACCGCAGGCCCGGACTTGAGTCCTGGGAGATGGGAAGTACAGGCCAGCACTCTGAAGGAGAGGTGTTAAAGTTGCAGTTATAAAAACCTGTAGTGAAAGCAACCTTCTGCAAGACAGTGATTGAGTAATGAATGGTGAAAGTTTTTCTTTTTCGGGCCACCCTCCTTGGTGGGAATCGGCAAAGTGTGATAATAAAAAAAAATAAATTTATTAACAATGAGAGGGATAGTGAATATGTCTATGAAAACGAGTACACCATGTATTATATGTGTGTGTTGGTAGTGATGTATATGTGTTCCACTTGTGTAATAAATGGTGGATGGAAGTAGTGAAGTTTGTAGTTATGTATATGTGTACACATGTGTGTATATATGTGTGATGATGAAGTAGTGAGTTTGTAGTGAGTATATGTGTACAACCTGTACTCACCTATGTGTACTCACCTAGTTTGATGTTGCGGGACGCGTCCCGAGCGCCTGGCCCCGCCCTCTTCACTGATCGCTACAAGGTCACTCTCGCCCGAGCCGTGAGCTTTATCATACACACTGCATAAAGCTATGTAAGATCCTGCCCTCCACTACATCGCTTCCCCAAACTATTCCACTTACTGACTACTCTGTGGCTGAAGAAATACTATCCTAACATCCCTGTGATTCATCTGTGTCTTTTAGCTACCAACAGTGGACCCCCCTTGTTACGTGTCCAAACCTGGAACATCCTGTCTTTGTCCACCTTGTCAATTCCCCTCATAATTTTGTATTTCCGTTATCATGTCCCCCCTATCCCCTCTCCTGTCCTCCAGTGTCGTCAGGGTTGATTTCCCTTAACCTCTCCTCGTAGGACAGTACCTCTTAGCTCTGGGACTAGTCTGTTGCAACGTGTGTGTGTGTATAAATGTGTGCTGGTAGAGTGTTGTTGTAGTGATGTATATGTGTACACATGTTTGTATATAATGTGTGTATGTAGAGATGTATATGTGTAGTGAAGTGACAAGAAACGTCAAAAAAAACTTGTATGAACTACATAATAATTTCACAGTAAAGAAGACACATATTCCATGGTGCAGCTGTCAGCATGACTACTGTGCTGTCAGCCTGCTGACTTCCGATGTCATCCTAGCTTTGACTCTGCTGTCAGCTTGGCTGACTCTGCTGTCAACCTGGCTGACTCGGCTCTCAGCCTCGCTGACTCTGCTGTCAGCCTGGAGAGTGTTGGCAATACCAGGTAAAGTTTATGTCAGAATTATGATTATTGGATCATGTGTAAACACTGAAATACTGAAGTTAACAACACTTATATAAAGGAAAGTTGCACTTGGCTGTATTTATAGTTCTGGAAAAGTTATATGAGAGATGTTAGTAGAGTAGAGTTTTGATAGCTAAAGTGTTGAATTAAGTTACAATATGCAAGAAAGATGGTAAATATTTACCGAAAAAATGAGTCTTAGATAATGTGTGATGTCGCCAGTGGTGTTAAAGACGTGTGATGTCACTGTACTTTGCTCAAAAGAGCAATATATATATATATAAAATATATATATATATATATATATATATATTATATATATATATATATATATATATATATATATATATATATATATATATATATATATATATATATATATATATATTTATATATATTTATATATATATATATATATATATATATACATATATATATTTATATAGGGAGGTACCACCTCTAGAACTGTTTATAGGGACCCTCATCCTCGGAGAAAAGAATAAACTTGCTTCAGGGAAAACTCAAGATTCTCCCTGAAGCTGTTTGAGAATTTTCTCCTACCACCCCCTATATTATGTATAATATATTTTTATTTAAAGACAAAATACATTGACAAAACATTCACAAAAATATGATACAAAGTAAAACAACATAGGTAACTCAGAGCTACATCTCGAATACTTCGTCCAGCTCCCCTGCAGTGGGCCGCATGCCCAGAATGCTGCAGACATTTCCTCTCTGGATCGCAACACTGAGTCTCTGAAAGAGGAAGCTGGTCGCCCTGTGGTCCTTGGTTTCTATGATGAGCTTTTCACCCAGCTCTTTGAGGAACTTTAGAGCACACTTGCCCCATGCTCCAAGAGTCTCCGACCCTATTGGAATGAAGTTATAGCAAGGGGGAAGGTCTTCATATTTTCGGATCTTCTGGGTCTCCCTGTGGCTGGCAGCTCCACCCCCTTCCACTACAGAGTATGGCAAGTAGGTGTCTGCCAATGTGGCAGCACAGGTGTAGTCCCAGGCAATCTGCTTTCCATCCTTCCAGGGTAGCATAGTGGCTCCGTCAGGATGCTTTTGACTTCCATCAGACCTCTGTACTTGGGGTTCCCGTTGAGCTGGGCAACGGGCTGTGGCGAGGCTTCTCTTTATTATGTCATTGATCTCCTCATGTCTGGCATACTTCCCTTCTGCTGTGTGGCACACGAGACCATGGAGTCCGAATTGATCAGCTGTCGCCCTGCCGCAAATACACCTATGTCCGGTGAGGATGGGGGCGGCTAGGCAAAGAGCAACACCAATCCGAATGGCCTGTGGGTCGAGACGGGTGCCCAGGGAGGAATGGGAACAGCTAACAGGAAATCTCCTGAGTGTGGTGCCTTCACTGCCAGGAGACGAGCTTTGTTCTTTCCTGAAGCATTGGAGAGCATTGTGTTGGCGATTTTTTCCATGATCGGTTTGTCCCAGTGGGACTGTTTGTGCTGTTTGGGAGGAGCTGGTCTACTGGAGGAGTCTGTAAGGGTGTCCCACCGAATTGCTGCTTCAGTAAACCTGGGGTCTTGAGCTCCTACCAAGTCTCTCAAGTGTTCGGGCACTATCTTCTTGACTAATGCACTGGAAGCCAAACACGAAGACAGAAAAGCAGGTAAAGCAACATGCGTTGCTTTACGCACCCCTATACCTCCCAGTCGCACTGGGAGGGTTGCCTGATCCCATTGCTCATCCTCTAGTAACAGGTTCAGTGCCTTCTTAAAAGTTGATCTCAGGTGTGCGTCATATTCATCGAGTGTTGGGTTGTCAAAAGAGGGTGCACACCTCAAGAAGTAAGTGAGTCTTGGCATAGTAAGACACCTTGTGAGGAGATACAGAGCATCATGGGCATCAAGATCGCTTATTCTCTCCTCCATTCTCATAAGGTCATTCAATTTGTCCCTGAGGACAGTATCGATGGCCTTGTGACCCAGCGGTTTCCCCCAAGAGGGTACTGTTGGACGGGGGTTGTAGTTGAGATTTCCGGGAGGATTCTTCGCACAGCATTGATTATTTCCTGGTTCGCTGTGATGATTTCACACTTAGAGGGATTGAGATGAGTCCCAAGCCTTCTCCCTGTGTTTTCACCAGTTGTAGGTCCCCCACGAGGACTCTTCAGTAAACCCGCCAGAGTGCCGTCATCCAGGTACCAGATATTGAGCTCACTGCTTAGGCTGGAAGTTAGTTATCTTACTGCCAAGCAGAAGAGAAGTGGAGCAAGTGGGTCACCCTGCTGAACACCCTCTGATGATTGAATTTCATGTTCTCCAAACAAAAGAATTGAGGGTTTGCTGTAGCCGGCTGAAATGAAGGGAAAGAGACTGGGGAACCGAACCCGAACAGCTGGCAAAACAGCATCTCTCCTCACCATTTTGAAGGCATTTCTAAAATCAAGTTTGACTATGGCCTTGTCTTCTGGTAGGTCCCTGATGTAGGCCCTTGCCGCATGAGCTGCAGCTTCACTGCCTTGAGAGACCCCAAAGCCCAGTTGGTGTGGCTGGAGTAAAGTGGCAGCTTCTAGGCGAATGTTTCTCACTGCTGCTTTGGCAATGAGACGGCGAAGAGTGTTTCCAACTGCAATGGGTCTCATTCCCCCGTCCCTCGTCTTCAAAGCACATAGTGAGGCTCCAAAAAAGAAAGGTTTAATTTCTTCTGGGATTCGCCCAGCCAGGCAATTGTTGACGAAAGTTGTTAACCCCGGTGAGAAGAATTGATGCAGTTTCACCGAGTACTGGATTTACCATCTCTTTGAGGTGCTGAGGTCGAATTCCAGTGTAACCTCCTGCAGATCCTGCTGGAAATGACACGATCGCCTTATAGACTTCCGATTCTGGCAAAATTAATTGTTCAGTGATAGGGTCTTCCTCAGGGTTGTCGTTGATGGCTGTGGTGTCCCTGGTTGGATGCTTGTCTCTTAGTGCTTGGGCCGTGGTCTCATCCTTGGGGCTACAGTGTCGTCACTTGTAATTATTCTTATTGCTCCCACTGTGTTACCTTCTTCAATTTTTTTGCTAACCTGTGCGCAAATTTTCTCGTTCTCAGTAGGACTTTTCTTGGGTCTGCCTCTTTGATTCCTGCGATGATGGGGCAGAGGGACACAGTTATCCGTTCTTGGGTAGTTGCGCACTGCCTTGATAACTGACGTGGTTAGCAGTTTGCCTCATTTTTCAGGAACTGCAAGACAGACATTCCCGAACAAGAGAAGGTTGCGCCATGCTTGGATGGTGCCTCGGGCTTCTAAGTTGGTAGAACCTCCATTCACCCGCTTAAGAAGGTCTGTGAATTTCCCTGCTGCATATGGGCGAGCTGCTTTAGGGTTGTAGGATAGTTTTACTGCTAGCATGGATTTGAATGCCAACAGAAGTTATCGCAAGTGACGAGGTTGCCATTGGAATTGTCATCTGCCTGTGGAGGCTGTGGACTGCCCCTCTGCGGGGGGGCATATGTGATCCCGCACACCCATTGTGTGCACGAATACCGCCGTCCCTGTTCCCGTGCTCGAAACTCTCCCACACCCTGACATGTGCCTCTTCTTTCATTGTTGGGTGCATTGTTTCCCTGGCTTTGTGGCTGGCTGGCTTCATCGTCTGCCATACCTGAAACTGTGAAATAAGCCCAAGCTGAAGGGAAAATGGCGCATGGCAACATTCCGCATGTGGTTCATGGTGGTGGGGGGGGAGAGGAGAGGGGTGTCCAGTCCTTGTGGTGGCGGTGGAAGATTGTGCGAGGCGGAGTAGGGCACTCACTCCCTCCAGGACAAGTCACTATACACCACGATGCTCAGTGAATGTTACTATACACCACTATGCTCAGTTTCACTGCCTTCACTATCAACGACACACCGCTAACACTTCACAATGCTATGCGATACCATGCACATACTATGCACTGTACACTATAGACTATATACACTATACACACGTGAACAAACACACCATTGTTGTGACACGAGCACACGGTGTATGCCCGCCTGTTTGGGGAAGGGGGGGGACAGTTTTACCCCTCAACCTCCGCCTCCCCCACCTCCATAGGCCTCCCCTCACCGACCTCTTTCCTACCCCTAGGTGACCGTTTTGTTCCCTCACTGAATTCACATACACAAAACTTTTCTTGATTCTGAGGAATAGACGAAAAGCGGAGTCTTCTGGGCCCTTTCCAACACGACCAGCAGATATTCACACAAAAACAAAACACACACACCACACACACACACACACACACACACACACACATATAAATATATATATAAATATATATATATATATATATATATATATATATATATATATGTGTGGGGTGTGTGTGTGGTGCCCAATAGGCAGAACTTGCGATTTGGCGTAAAAAGCAACGCTCATCTGCCTATAGGACAAGTGAAAATTTGTGTATGCAATAATTTTCGCTAAAATCAATCTGAACTTAACCTAAAAAATATAATTTCACTGTGTTTGTTTAGTATTAAATTGTTTAAACAAATCCAAAATATATTTAGTTAGGTTAGCTAAATAAATTGTTCTTATAAAAAGTTAGGTAAGTTTTCTAAGTTCTTTTGGTGTAAAATTAAAAATGTTTGCATTTCATTAATGAAAAAAAATATATCTTTAAACTATATAAGCATCGACACATCCCAAAACCCTTCTAGAGCAGGGTAGGTGCCTGAGCCATAGCCTTTAGCTCATAAGACTGTCATTCCCATTTGCCCCCTTGTGGCGGGGATGGCAGACCAGAGAGCCTAGTTTGGCTAGGCCTGGGGACAGTTGGTCCAAAGATGAGGAGTACTTGTGCTCCTCCATGGGAGGACTTAGGTCTCATACACTCCCTAAAGAGGGAGCCAAGGCCGGGCCACCACTTGGAAAAGCCGGGCCGGGAGAATACCGGCTAATATTTAATAATAATAATAAACGTATAAGAGAAAATTTTAGAAAGGACTTAATTTTAAATGAGTTCTGCTAATTGACCAGTTTTACATATTCGGCACGACATTATATATATATATTATATATAAAAAATATATATATATTATATATATTATATATTATATATATATATATAAAGGCAAGCGTGTTGATAGGAGTGAATGAGACAAATGGTTTTTAATACTTGACGTGCTGTTGGAGTGTGAGCAAAGTTACATTTATGTAAGGGGTTCAGGAAACCGGCGGCCGACTTAGTCTTGGGATGGAAGTACAGTGTCTGCACTCTGAAAGGGGAGGTGTTAATGTTGCAGTTTTAAAAACTTAGGTTAATGCACCTACTGCCAAGACTGTGATGGAGTGAATTTATGGTGAAAGTTTTTCTTTTTCGGGTCCACCCTGCCTTGGTGGGAATCGGCCAGTGTGATAATAATAAAAATAAATAAAATACAAGGCAAGCCATCATGTAGACAGAAATTATTAACATACGTGTTTAAACTCTGTACACACCTTTTACATGTGCGTGCATGTAGTTTGTATACAAACATCTGCGACCATCAAATTCATTGATGAAACACGGAAAACAGAAATTATTTTAAATTTGTTGCAGTTTTCATGGAGGAGATTTAGAGATCTCACTTGACACTCATACAAACATCAAATAAAAATGTACACTCGACATTCATACATGTTATATCGCATTCATACATAATAACATGTACACATGACAATCATCAACACACATGTACACATGACAATCATCAACATACATGTACACATGACAATCATCAACACACAACATGTACACATGACAATCATCAACATACAACATGTACACATGACAATCAACACACATGTACACATGACAATCATCAGCATACATGTACACATGACAATCATCAACACACATGTACACATGACAATCAACATACAACATGTACACATGACAATCAACATACAACATGTACACATGGCAATCATCAACACACAACATGTACACATGGCAATCATCAACATACAACATGTACACATCACAATCATCAACATACAACATGTACACATGACAATCATCAACACAAAACATGTACACATGACAATCATCAACATACAACATGTACACATGACAATCTACACACATGTACACATGGCACACATACACAACACGTGTATTTAATGTATACACAATAACATGTACACATGGCACACATACACAACACGTGTATTTAATGTATACACAATAACATGTACACATGGCACACATACACAACACGTGTATTTAATGTATACTCAATAACATGTACACATGACACAGTCCTCCACTAGTGCCTCACTCGTGTCACATCTTTAAATATTCACAAGTTACACAAACAATGTTCTCAAAATACTGTAAACCAACATTTTTTGTCTATATATTCTGAATATTGAAGCACATAATCATATCTAAATTTCCCATATATTGTCTCTACTACATTGTTCATCATGTGGACGAGTACATGTATGTCTATGAGAATGTGTACACATGTATGTGTACACATGTATGTGTACACATGTATGTGCAAATAAGTGTTCATGGGATGGGCTTTGGAGCGACATGTTTGTGTGTATGTACGTGTGATCTCGTACATATTATAGTGATAGGAGATAATTGTGTACATTGTTGTGTGCGTATTTGTAGTACATGGGATTGTGTGTGATATTTTTATGTATGCAAGTGTATGTATAATGATGTATGAGTAAGATGAGTGTGTTTAAGCGTATAAAAAATTTGTTTAAAATACTTGTATATGTGTATGCAAACAATTTCTGCGCTTTTTAGGGTTTGAGTGCCAAATATAAAGACGGATAAATAAGCAAAAATGGAAACATGCAATATTTAAGACAGTTATGATGGTGGTGGACAAATTAACCAACACTTGGAAATTCATCTGCAATAATAAAACACTCATAAATACTTTTAAACGGCTAAGTAATAAAAAACAACCCTTTTTCTTAGTATATTTTCATAGTGTAACATAAAAAGGGTTTCCAAAATTTACATTAATTAGCCTCTCGGAAGTGGCGGAACTGTGAGGCAGCTTGGTGGCGTCTAGCTGACCACGGTCGCTGCTGTCTTGGTGGGTGTAATTACTGGACGCAGTTTTTGTGTGGTGCACCCATCCAGTAATTCCACCCACATGGACAGTTCTACGCCAAGACCAGCATAGACAAGACCAAGTTTCCATGCAGCGAGGTCACTGAAAGTGGCAACCGCTGACTCTGGGGAAGTTGGGGAAGGGGAGTCTACCTGAGGTGAAATAGTGGACTCCTGGAGACACTGATCGGGGAAGGCACGCTGACTCTGAGGAAGTGGGGAGGGAGTCCACTTGAGGTGGAACAAGTCTACTCCTGGAGGACACTGATCGGGGAAGGCACCGTGACTCTGGGGAAGACAGTGGGGAAGGGAGTCCACTTGAGGTGACACAAGTGGACTCCTGAGACACTGATCCGGCGAAGGCGCACCGCTGTCTCTGAGGAAGTGGGGGGGAAGGGTGGTCCACTCAGGTGACACAAGTGGACTCCTGAGACGCTGATCGGGGAGGCACCCGCCGCCGACCTTAAGTAAGTGGGGGGAAGAGAAGACTTCCGGAGCGGAACGGGATGGATTCTGGGTACTTGAACTTGAGGAAGGTTGTTGTTGAGGGCTGATCCTTAAGTAAGTGGGAAGGAAGACATCGGGCGGAGCGAACGGATGGATTACTGGATATGAACCTGGGGAAGGCATTGAAATACATGCAGTGAGACTGATCTTGGGTAAGTGGGGAAAGGGAAGATATCCGGCGATAGACGAAGGATTTCCTGGGATACAGATCCTGGGGGAAGGTAAGACTACCGCTGACTTTGGAGAAGTGGGGAAGGGGAGTCTACCTGAGGTGACATAAGTGGGCTCCTGGAGACACTGATCCGGGGAAGGCACGGAACCTACACGCTGACCTTAGGTAAAATGAGGAAGGGAGAATCGGGAGGAGCGGGATGGATTCCTGGATACATGAAACTTGGGAGAGGGTTGCTGTTGAGGTGACTTGGGTAAGTGGGGGAAGGGGAGACATCCGGGAGCGGCGGGAGGATTCCTGGATCATGAACATGGGGGAAGAAAAAAGCATGAATTCATGCAGTTGAGGCTGACCTTGGGTAAGTGGGGAAGGGAAGATATCCGGCGGTAGACGGAAGGATTCCTGGATACATGATCCTGGGGAAGGCAAGAATACCGCTGCCTTTGGGAAGTGGGGAAGGGAGTCTACCTGAGGTGAATAAGTGGGCTCTGGAGACACTGATCCGGGGAAGGCAACGGACCTAACACGCTGACCTTTAGTACTAAGTGGGGAAGGGGGAAGACATTCCGGGAGCGAGCGGATGGATTCTGTATACATGAACTTGGGAAGTGTGTTGAGGCTGACTTGGGTAAGTGGGAAGGGGGGGAGACATCCGGGAGGAGCGGATGGAATTCCTGGATAATGAACCTGGGAGGGATGGCTGCAATACCGCTGATTTGGGGAAGTGGGGAAGGGAGTCTACCTGAGGTGACATAAGTGGGCTCCTGGAGACACTGATCCGGGGAAGGCACTGGACCTAACTCGCTGACCTTAGGTAAGTGGGGAAGGGAAGACATCCGGGAGCGAACGGATGGATTTACTGGATACAAGTGACTTGGGGAAGGTTGTGAGGCTAACCTTGAGGTAAGTGCGGGACTGGGGAGACATCCGGGAATGCGAACGGATGGATCCTGGATACATGAACTTGGGAGGTTGCTGTTTTGAGGTTTGGACCTTGGCGGGTAAAGTGGGGAAGGGTGAGACATCGGTGAGCGAACGGATGGATTCCTGGATACACGAACCTGGGGACAGCAAGAATACAGGTTAGTGAGGCTGACCTTGGGTAAGTGAGGAAGGGGAAACATCCGGCGGTAGACGGATGAATTCCTGGGTACATGAACCTGGGGAAGGCTGAGGCTGGAAGGCAGACAGAACACAGAGAGGAGAGGCTGACCTTAGGGAAGTGAGGAAGGGGAGACATCCGGGGGCCCACGGATGGATTCCTGGACACATGAACCTGGGGAAGGCGAGGGGGGGGGACCTTAAAGACGAACCACTGGCCTCCACGTGGCAAGGTCTGGTAACTCAGAGATAACTCTGAGGCTGACAGTGGTCGCAAATAATAGTTTTATTTTTATTATTATTGTTATTCATGATTTGCTAATTTAGATTCAAAAGCATCAACCATGGTAGTGTTATTCCCACTCCAGCCTCCCTGACAGTAGCCACGGTGGTGTTATTCCCACTCCAGCCTCCCTGACTGTACCCACGGTAGTGTTATTCCAATCAGCCTAATGACAGTAGCCACGGTGGTGTGTACTCCCACTCCAGCCTCCCTGACGTAGACATGAGGTATTATTCCCACTCCGCCTCTTGACAGTTGCCACGGTGGTGTTACTCCCACTCAGCCTCCCTGGTACAGTAGCCATGAGGTAATTATTCCCACTCCAGCCTCCCTGCAGTAGCCACGGTGATGTTATTCAACACTCCAGCTCCCTGACAGTAGCCACGGTTGGTGTTATTCCCACTCCAGCCTCCCTGACAGTAGTCACCGGGGTGTTATCCACTCCAGCCTCCCTGACAGTAGCCCCACGGTGGTGTTATTCCCACTCCAGCCTCCCTGACAGTAGTCACGTTGGTGTTATCCATTCCAGGCCTCCTTGACCAGTAGCACGGTGGTGTTATTCCCACTCAAGCCTCCATTGACAGTAGTTCACGTTGGTGTTATTCCCATCCAGCCTCCTTGACAGTAGCCACGGTTGGTGTTATTTCCACTCCAGCCTCTCTGCCAGTAGCCACGTGGGGTTATTCCACTCCAGCCTTCCCTGAACAGTAGCCACGGTTGGTGTTATTCCCCTCAGCATCCCTGACAGTAGCCACGGGTGGTGTATTTCCCACTCAGCCTCCCTGGAACAGTAGTCACGGTGGTGTTATTCCCACTCCAGCCTCACTGGACAGTAGTAGCCACGAGTAGTGTTATTCCCATTCCAGCCTCCCTGACAGTAGCCACTGTGGTGTTTATTCCCACTCAGCCTCCCATGACAGTAGCCACGGTGGTTTATTTCCCAGTTTCGCCAGCCCTCCCTGACAGTAGCCATGGTGGTGTTATTCCCACTCCAACCTCCCTGACAGTAGTCACGGTGGTGTTATTCCCCAGTCCAGCCTCCCTGACAGTAACCCACGTGTGTGTATTCCCACTCCAGCCACTCTCAAATGGACTCACGGTAGTGTTCTTATTTGTGTTTCATTTCACCGTAGTTAACCTCAACAGAGATAACATTGAAACAACTAGAATGTCAATTATATATGGTTTAGAGTTGGTAACGCGAGTGAAGATGGCAGGTCCTCCTGTGTAACACAATGTCTGGTACTCTAACATAAACGCAGGAAAAGACATCGGACCGGTACAACACACCGGTGAACCTACTTCATTAACATTTCACCTACACCGTAAGCTTCTTTAGTCTAATACAACAAGAGGCAGCAGCAGAAGCATGAATGTTATTGTTCTCTGCTTCTGTGTTACTGTATAATGATTTCCTGTGTTTAACTGTACTGCAATGTTCTTTGCATTAGCTGTACTGTTCATTGTATTACTGTACTGTTCTTTTTTGTGTTACAACACTGCTCTTTCTTCTGTATTACATCCTGTACGTTCTGTTACTGTACTGTACTGTTTTCTGTATTACACAAAGACCAGTACAGTAACAAAAGACAATGAGAGTAAAACAGAGACCAGTACATTAACACAGAAGTCCAGTAATCAAGTAACACAAAGACCAGGAACAGTAAACACAGAAGACCATTTCCTATCACAAAAGACCAGTACATTAACACAGAATACCAGTTCAGTAACACAAAGACGCAGTACAGTAACACAGAATACCAGTACAGTAACACAAAGACCATACAGTAACACCAGAAGATCCAGTTCCAGTAACACAATGACCAGTACAGTAACACAAGACCAGTACAGGACTCCTGACACGCGGTTAAGGTGGACTGCTTTGAGCGTAGATAGGAAGTGGGGAAGGGAGGACATTCTGTGGGGAGCACAGATTGACCCTGGTAACGCTGGGGAAGGTAACTAGCTGAGCGTAGATATTGAAGTGTGGAAGGGAGAACCATCTGAGGGGACACAGATGAACTCCTTGACACGCTGGGGACAGGTAGGGCAGCTGAGCGAGGATGAAGTGGGAAGGGAGAACATCTGAGGGGACACAGAATTGACCTCCTGGACACGCTGGGAAGGTAGACTGCTGAGCGAAGGATAGGAAGTGGGGAAGGGGAGAACATCTGAGGGGACACAGATGGACTCCTGGACACGCATGGGGGAAGGTAAGTACAGCTGGAGGCGTAGGATAGGAAGTTGAATGAGGAACATTTGAGGTTGGGACAGATGGACCTCCCGGGAACACGCTGGGAAAGGTAGGACTGCTGATCGTAGATAGGAAAAGTTGGGAAGGGAGCACATCTTGAGGGACACAGATGGACTTCCTGGACACGCAGGGAAGGGTAAGGACTGCTGCGTGTAAGGATAGGAAGTGGGGAAGGGAGAACATCAGAGGGGACAACAATGGACTCCTGGACACGCTGACCAGGGCTGCAGCACCGACCACTGGCAGGCCTGCACACAACGATCACTTGGCCAGGCTGCAGCCCCGACCAACTGGCCGAGGCTGCCGCACGACCACCAGGCCAGGCTGCAGCACCGTCCCCATTGTCCGATTCATCTCAGTATTTTAATATGTCGTTATCATATCCCCCACTATCTCTCCTGTCTTCCATTTCGTCCGGTTGATTTTTTTATGTTTTTTTTTGTATCCCTTAACCTCTTCTCTCCTCGTAGAACTTAACCCTTAGCTCCGGGACTAGTTTTTTTTTTTTGCTGCCTTTACACTTTCTCATATGCTTAAATTGCTGGCTAGACTGGTACTGAAAGAAACTTGCAAATCCCCACATCACTAACAAAACTGTTACAACTTCTATGCAAACATGATATGTAATGCTAGGGATTGGTACATATCGTTGGGGCCGGATGGTAGCATTGGCAAACTGGATCGAGAAGGACCATTGCTAACTATTCTAGGATTTTTAATCTGATAGACGATAAAGATTATGGTTGTGTGTGTAGGAAAGGTTGCAACACATGGGTTTGAAAACAGTAGATATTACCAGGAAACCTCAGAGATTATTTAAAAGGACATATTCATCATAAAGTTAGGAATGAAACACTGAACTGTGCCATTGTTGAGAGAAACGATAAGTAGTCTTGTAAATCGTTGGTCGAAATTGCTGGTCTGCTTGTAAACTGTCAAAGGTCATCTTAGTGTTGCGAAGAAGCAGTGGGTTCCTTTACGAGTTGTAAAACTTGACTGTTTCTGCTGTTCGGTAATTTCTCGTACAAAGTGTCAACATTCATGGTGGGGTTCTTGGTCAGTGAGTCCGTATAAAAGTATATCTTTCCATGTAGGTATGATCTCGGTGGTTGGTCTTCTGTATTAATACGTCGAGTGCTGACTGGTGAGGTTTTTTGTTGAGTGGTTGCAGCATTGAAGGGGTTCATATCAATGTTTTGGTAGGACTCCCGCACCGAGTGTGTAGAAGACTGTGGTGAATCGTGGCTTCTGATTGTCCAATTTGAGTAGTGGTGAGTGGAGCGAAGGAATGATATTTGCGCCGCCACGACGAGCCAATCGACGAAATAGAGACGTTTGCGCGAGTCACTAGTTGTTG
Source organism: Cherax quadricarinatus (assembly GCF_026875155.1). NCBI lineage: Eukaryota > Metazoa > Arthropoda > Malacostraca > Decapoda > Parastacidae > Cherax > Cherax quadricarinatus. Next base: position 4,641 of record NW_026484583.1, on the reverse strand, counting down.
GTGTGTTGGAGCTGCTGACTGGCGCATGCGGTGGTGATTAGGTCCTTGGGAATTTTAGTATTTCTTTCCGAGGTGATATGCTGGGAATGTTTCTGGTTTGGGGAAAGTCCTGTGTCAAACAACCTACTGGAGGTTCTGTAACAAGTACATCAGTAAGACAAAGAGAGGATGGGTAGATGGCATATTCCTTGGACTGTATGATTGCGTCTGGACACAGTTCCACACAAGAGATTCCTGTATCGACATCAGGCTTGATCAACATGACTTGCACAGATACTCAACGACCCGCACCTGACACAAAACTGCCTAATGGAGCAGGCAAACAGCAAGCACGTGAGAAGTTATTACACCCTACCTATATACATAAGTAATATAAGCCAAATAAAAAGAGAAAGCAAGATATTTACATTTTAGCTATTAATAAAACATTACCATTATAAAATTATTATGACACATAATGTACTGTGTTGTGCACGATGGTAAGACCATAAATGTCCTGTGTTGAGCACGATGGTAAGCCACAAGTACTGTGTTTGTGCACGATGGTAAGACCACCAAGTACTGTGTTGTGCACGATGGTAAGTACCATATGTACTGGTGTTTTTGTGCACAATGGTAAGACCACAATGTACGAGTTTTGTGCACGTGGTAAAGACCACAATTTACTAGAGGTTGTGCACGATGGTAAGCCCATAAATGTACTGTGTGTGCACGGAAAAGTAAGACCCAATGTTACTGTGTTGTGCACTGAGTATGGGTAAGACCACAAAGTACTGTGTTTGTGCACGATGGTAAGACCCCACAAAGTACTGAGTTGTGCACATGGTAATGACCACAATGTACTGTGTTGTGCACGATGGTAAGACCATAAGTACAGTGTAGTGCACGATGGTAAGACCACACTGTACAGTGTAGTGCCGATGGTAAACCATAATGTACTGTGTTGTGCACGATGGAAAGACCACACAATGTACTGTGTCGTGCACGAAGGTAGACCACAATGTACTGTGTAGTGCACGATGGGTCAGACCACAAAGTACTGTGGTTGTGCACGATGGTACACCACAATGTACTGTTTTGTGCACGATGGTAATACTCACAATGTACTGTGTTGTGCACGATGTGTAAGACCACACTATGTACGTGTTGTGTCACGAAGGAAAGACCATAATGATACTGTAGATGTGCCACGAAGGTCAAGACCACAATGTACTTAGTTGTGCACGATGTAAGACCATAAAGTACTGTTTTGTGCACGATGGTAAGACCACAATGTACTGAGTTGTGCACGATGGTAAGACCATATGTACTGTGTTGTAGCACGATGGTCAGACCACAATGTCTGTGTTGTGCACGATGGAAAGACCACCATGTACTGTGTAGTGCACGATGGTAAGACCACAATGTACAGTGTTAGTGTCACGAATGTAAGACCATAATGTACTGTGTTTGCACGATGGTAAGACCACAATGTTACGTGTGATGGTGCACGAATGTAAGACCATAATGTACTGTGTAGTGCAACGATGGTAAGACCACAATGTACTCTTGTGTATGCACGATGTAAAGACCAAAATGTACTGTGTTGTGCACGATGGTATAGACAACAAATGTACTGTGTTGTGCACGATGGTAAGACCACAAGGTACTGTGTTTGTGCACGATGGTAAGGACGCACAAAGTACTGTGTTGTGCACGATGGTAATACCACAATGTACTGTGTTGTGCACATGGTAAGACCACAATGTACTGGTTGATCACGATGTTAAGACCACGAATGTACTGTGTTGTGCACGATGGAAGACCATAATGTTACCGTGTTGTGGGGCACGAGGTAAGACCACAATTACTTGTGGTTGTTTCACGATTGAAAGACCACAAAGTACTGGTTGTGCACGAAGGTAAGACCACAATGACTGTGATGTGCACATTGTAATACCAAATAGATACCAAAATATTTGTGGTAAACTTTTTTGTATTGGGGGGTTTATTGTGCTACGATGGGTAAGACCAGCCCCCCCCCCCACCCAAATTTTTTTTTTACTGAATTGTGAAACATGTGGGTTGGTGATTTTATGTATGTGCCACTGATGTAAGACCATAAATGTACTGTGTTGTGCACGAAGGTAAGACGCACAATGTACTGTGTTGTGGCACGATGGGTAAAGACCAACAATGATACTGTGTTTGTGCAACGATGGGGTAACAACCAAAAATGACTGTGTTGTCACGATGGTAAGAACAACAAGTACTGTGTTGGTGCAGGATGGTAAGACCACAAGTACAGTGTTTGTGCACGAGGTAAGACCACAATGTACTGTGGTTTGTGCACGATGGTAAATACCACAAAGTACTGTGTGGGCACGATGGTAAGACCACAAGTACTGTGTTTGCACGATGGTAAGACCACAATGTACTGTTGTTGTGCACGATTGGAAAAACACAAAACAATAAGATGTTATGTTAAGAAACAATCCATACTTATTCCATGTGCCTACTACCGCTCACCAATCTTAACAGGACACACGCAACCATAACCCAAGACACAGATCTCTTTTTGATGTACCCCACCGTGTCCATATCACACGGTGGTAAAAGAACAGTGCACATAAAGTGGCCCCAAAAATTTGGAATTCATTATCAGAAAAATACTGAAGTAAAACCCGTATGTGAGCGCTAATCCTAATACCATATAGATTCAGTCAGCGTCGCGGTAAGTGACGAAATGAGATACGATCCAAGGAAAGGAAAGTTAGGTTTAGATCTGTGAACACTAGTAAGTGAAGCCACTAATCGGTCTGAGGATTCGACGACCCAAATGATTTCTTCTGAATGAGCCTCAAAACTCCATAAATTTATGCCGGCAGATTTCCGACATTTACCCAAACGGACCGATAGATTTCTTTCGAAAACACATTGACAACATGCCCCTATCACTCAGCCCCCCGGTCCCAGACTCGTGGAACTCTGTTTTCATTAAGAACTGCAAGAAAACCCCCTCGCGTGGCCCTAATACACTATGGAGGAGGAGGCTTGGACATGGGTGAAATTCCATCAGTCACTTAAAACAACGATATAGCCCCACTCCAATAAAGGGGCAGCAAAGCGATTAGCTAAGAACAATAGACCAAAAGCTCTGACATATCCCACAGCATAAAAATCTTTGAAAGAGTGCAAGGAAGCAGGTCATTGCAAATCCACCTTTATTCTCCCCAAATCTGCACAATCCAGGGCAACATGGGTTTCAGGGCAGGTCGCTCCTGCCTCTCACAAACTACTGAGTCCCTATGACATTGCCTTGGATCACTGGAAGAAAATCAGAAAGTGCAGTGTAATATACACGAGACTTTGCAAAAGCATTTGCCAAATGCGATCATGGCGTAATAGCCCATAAAATACGTGCTAAAGGAATAACTGGGAAAGTGGGGAGATGGATCTTCAACTTCCTAACAAATCGAACACAAAGAGTAGTGGTCAACAGAGTTAAATCGGAGGCTGCCATAGTGAAGAGCTCTGTTCCACAGGCACAGTACTCGCCCCCATCTTATTCCTTATCTCATAATCAGACATAAACAGAGATATACACCACAGCACCGTATCATCCTTTGCGGATGATACTAGGATCTGCATGAGCTGTCATCTGCTGAGGACGCGGTTAACCTCCAAGAAGATATAAACAAAGTTTTCAGTGGGCAACGGTAAACAATATGATGTTCAATGAGGACAAATTCCAACTACTCCGTTATGGAAAACTGGAGGAGATAATAACTAGAACAGAGTATTACTACTGACTCCGGCCATACAATAGAGCGAAAAATAATGTAAGGGACCTGGGAGTAGTAATGTCTGAGGATCTCACTTTCAAGGATCACAACAGTGCCACGATCGCACGTGCAAAGAAAATGATAGGATGGATAATGAGAACTTTCAAAACGAGAGATGCCAAGCCCATGATGATCCTTTTCAAATCACTTGTTCTCTCTAGGCTGGAATACTGCTGTACATTAACATCTCCATACAAAGCAGGTGAAATCGCAGATCTAGAGAGTGTACAGAGATCTCTTTACTGCCCGTATAAGTTCTGTCAAGCACCTTAACTACTGGGAACGCTTGGAAGCACTTGACTTGTACTCGTTGGAACGCAGGAGGGAGAGAATATATCATAATCTACACTTGGAAAATCTTGGAAGGAATGGTCCCAAATCTGCACACAGAAATCACTCCCTACGAAAGTAAAAGACCTGGGCAGGCGATGTAAAATGCCGCCAATAAAAAGTAGGGGCGCCATTGGTACACTAAGAGAAAACACCATAAGTGTCCGGGGCCCAAAACTGTTCAACAGCCTCCCATCAAGCACTAGGGGAATTGCCAATAAACCCCTGGCTGCCTTCAAGAGAGAGCTGGACAGATACCTAAAGTCGGTGCCGGATCAGCCGGGCTGTGGCTCGTACGTCGGACTGCGTGCGGCCAGCAGTAACAGCCTAGTTGATCAGGCCCTGATCCATCGGGAGGCCTGGTCGTGGAAACCGGGCCGCGGGGGCGTTGATCCCCGGATTAACCTCCAGGTAACCTATGAGGAGACCTTCACCGGCACGAGGGTACCCTGGGCACAGCTTGGCCTGTGCCAGCCTGGTAGCGCTC
>NW_026484572.1:0-29776 GCF_026875155.1 Cherax quadricarinatus | reverse complement strand
CATGAAAGACGGGCTATAACTTAAATTCCCAGGCATACCACAAAAGGGGGACAAAAAGATAAAAAACATCCGGCCAGGGGGAAAACCGGTAGCCACACCACTCAAGAGGAGGGTTTTTTATGCGGGGAAGGGAAAAAAAACTGGCAGGAAGGGCAGAAATCGTAACCAAACCCACATTCCTGGAGTGGAACCACAGCGAGGGCCTCCACTCCAAACCAACAGATACAGATACAATGCCGGAAAAAAATCCACCCCCAGTACCAACAATACCACCAGTCCGATAACATTCTTCTTTGCAAATATACAGGGTCTAAAGCCAGCAACAAACAACAAAATACCTTTCATCTGTGGACTGCTTGCAGAGGCAAAGGCAATGTTCGCGGCTTTCACTGAGACCCACATAAAGGATCACTTTGACAACGAAATATGGATCCCAGGTTACAACCTATACAGAATGTGACAGAGTGAACAGGCAAAAGGGGGGGTTTGGCCTGTACATTGCAGAGTCCACTTGTTTGCACAGAACTGCTTAATGCCTCAAATGATGTAGTGGAAGTTTTAGCAGTAAAGGTCGAGAACCAAAACCTAGTCATTGTGGTAGTCTACAAGCCTCTGGATGCAACATCCCAGCAATTCCAGGAACAGCTGTTAAAAATTGACCACTGTCTGGAAAATCTTCCAGCTCCTGCACCCAACATCATTGCTCCTGGGGATTTCAACTTAAGGCACCTAAAATGGAGGAATATAGCAAATAATATTGTTGCAGTAATAACACCAGGAGGCAGCTCTGATGAAAACTCACACTCACACGAGCTTTTAAATCTCTGCGCAAAATTCAATTTAAACCAGCAAATAATAGAGCCTACTAGACTGGAGAATACACTAGACCTCATCTTCACTAACAATGATGATCTGATAAGAAATGTCACCATATCAAAAACAATATACTCAGATCACAACATAATTGAGGTTCAGACATGTATGCGTGGAGCCCCAGACCGACAAAATGAGACTAGTCACGAGGGAGCATTCACCAAATTCAACTTCAATAACAAAAACATAAAGTGGGACCAAGTAAACCAAGTCCTAACCGATATAGCTGGGAAGATATACTAAGCAACACAGACCCAAACTTATGCCTAGAACAGATTAACTCGTGGCACTCGATGTATGCACAAGGCTTATTCCTCTAAGAAAAAAGGAGGAGTAGATGTAAAATAGAAAGAGACAGGTGCTCCCTTTACAGGCGACGGAAAAGAATAACAGAGCGGCTAAAAGAGGTCAATATATCTGAAATGCGCAGGGAGACACTGGTCAGAGAAATAGCAAGCATCGAACTTAAGCTAAAAGAATCCTTTAGGAGTCAGGAATCGGGGGAAGAACTAAAAGCCATAAATGAAATCGAAAGAAACCCAAAGTATTTCTTCTCCTATGCCAAAGCAAAATCGAGAACAACGTCCAGTAATTGGGCCCCTACTTAAACAAGATGGTCCTACACAGATGACAGCAAGGAAATGAGTGAGCTACTCAAGTCCCAATATGACTCAGTTTTTAGCAAGCCGCTAACCAGACTGAGAGTCGAAGATCAAAATTAATTTTTTATGAGAGAGCCACAAAATTTGATTAACACAAGCCTATCCGATGTTATCCTGACGCCAAATGACTTCGAACAGGCGATAAATGACATGCCCATGCACTCTGCCCCAGGCCAGACTCATGGAACTCTGTGTTCATCAAGAACTGCAAGAAGCCCCTATCACGAGCCTTTACCATCCTATGGAGAGGGAGCATGGACACGGGGGTCGTCCCTCAGTTACTAAAAACAACAGACATAGCCCCACTCCACAAAGGGGGAAGTAAAGCAACAGCAAAGAACTACAGACCAATAGCACTAACATCCCATATCAAAAAATCTTTGAAAGGGTCCTAAGAAGCAAGATCACCACCCATCTAGAAACCCATCAGTTACACAACCCAGGGCAACATGGGTTTAGAACAGTCGCTCCTGTCTGTCCCCAACTACTGGATCACTACGACAAGGTCCTAAAAGCCGCAGAGTGGCTTCATCAGTCCATCAAGGTTGAGGGACTGATTACCTCATTCTCTGTTCTTCAAGTTTTCCTTCGTATGGACTGATGAAGCCACTGTGTGGCGAAACGTTTCCTCAATAAAGATACAAGAGTTGCTCATGTGTCTAATTTAACAAGACTCGTAATAAATCCTTGGTTAGGCCTCATTTCTAGATTAGGCTGCACAGTTCTAGTCACCATATTCGGAGATGGATATTAAATTCCTCTGGAATAACATACAAAGGAGGAAGACAAAGTTTGTCCCATGTTCAGAAAACACTTCCTGATGAGGATAGACTAAGGGCCTGAATCTGCACTCTCTAGAAAGGGCGTAGAATTAGGGGGATATGATTGAGGTGTATAAATGGAAGACTCGAATAAAATAAGGGGATGTAAATAACGTGCTGAAAATATCTAGCCTAGGACAGAGGCCTCTTAGCAATGGTTTTAAGTTGGAAAAGTTCAGATTCAGAAGGATATAGGAAAGCACTGGTTTGGTTATTGAGTGTGGAATGAGTGGAACAAACTCAAAGTACAGTTATTGAGGCTAAACGTTGTGTAGTTTTAAAATTGGTTAGATAATTACATGAGTGGGTGTGGGTGTGTGTGAGTTGGACGTGACTATAGCTTGTAGTATAGGTCAGTTGTGTTCCTTCCTTTTTATGTGAATGTGACCTGCCCTGACTAGGTTGGGGCATTGGTTAAGCTGGTAGGAGACTTGGACCTGCCTTGCATGGCCAGTAGGCCTGATGCAGTGTTCCTTCTTTCTTATGTTTTATGTAAGAGGACGTGACGGAAATAATTTCTGGAAAAAGAAGAACGCCAGCAGCCATGATGAACTCCTGAAACCTTCACCGTCCTTCCTCATCTCTGCCTTGCAATCCTTACAAAGATATAGACAGAGGAGAGAGAGCAATAATAAACATCTATGTGTTCCAGAATTTATGTCAAAAGAATCTCTGGGTTACATAGAATAGCTTGGTTTAAGATATAATGGGGGTTTGAAGAGTTAACGTAAAGGTAGAATAGGGAAATGAAATGTGTGAAAGGTGGAGGTAGAAGGAATTTGGAGAGGTGTGCGCATGTGCAGATGTGAGTCACGTGACTTGTCGTATATAAAGGGCAGAGGGCACTGTGGCTGGATCTTCCCAAGACGTTTTGTGAATTTTAATCCTGAAACTATATACGTATCAATAAAGCCCAGAAATGTACTCCTCCGCCCTTGTCGCCAAAGATGTAGAGAAAGCTTTTGACACTGTTTGGCATGAAGGATTAAAATACAACTTTGCAATTCCTTTGACTTAACTATAAATATGATTGAAATTATGTCATTTTTTTATGATGCCGTAACGATGGTATACAGTTCCGAGATCATTTTTCGGACTATTTCACATTATAAAGCGTGGTGTACCCCAAGGCTCTGTCCTATCTCCCACCCTTTATACTACTCTACACGAAGGATTACCTGAACCTCTTCTTTACAAAACACAATTACCCTTTCTTACGCAGAAGACATCAGCTCAACTCACAACACATGATAACTTTCGTTTCCATTGCACGGCAGACACAAAGAGAGGTCGACAGGATTACCGCCTGGGAATTATTGGCGCATCAAAACCATACCCAAATAAGTCAAAAATCACTTACTTCCTAGAAATGAGTGATGTCCCCACTCCTGTCGAACTCAAAACAAGCACTACCGTACCCCCATCCACGCTCCTTCACGCAGTTGTCCTTGGTATTACCCTCGACCACACACTAACTTAAAAATCTCACATTACTACAAAGACCATACTGGCGCGGGAACTGATCACTTTCACAAGGTTATATAAGCTGCGAGGAGCCGTCCCAAGACAATACTACATCTTTACAAAGCACTAATTCGTCCGCTACTCTCTCTTACTTTACACAGCTCTGACGTTAATTGCCAAGGACAACGCACAAAATTTCACCTACGTATCCAGAAATCGTGCATTAACGTGGGTGTTGGGAGTGAGGTGTGGGGACGAATTTGCCACCAGTGAATCTCTCCACTCACGACAAAAACACGGGCTTTGAACGTATACTGGAAGACATTTAGTGACAAACAACTGACAGACTTGAAACATATATGTCTACTGGACTACATACTTAGCTGATACTCTCTCAAGAGGTCCTTACAATGATGTAATCTTTTTCAATCATTGAATGATCCGGCACTCCACCACAATACACATAAAATTATCTGACTTTTGCTTAAAAATTCTCAATAATTAAAAAATGCCATTGCCGTTTTAGGCTGTGTCTTTGTGCGTTTTTGGGGCTGATGTGCTGCGTGTGTCGTTTTGCGCCATCGCCTTTTTGCAACAACGTGTCCCTGAACCATATCATTCATTGCAAGTTTGAAGTGCTTCAGTCAGTTCAGTCAGGACACCGCGGAGTCCCTGTTGTTTTTATGTCGTCTTCAGTTATTTGTTTATCCAGGCTTAGCAGTTGGGTCTAGTCCTGTCTCTTCTCTCTTCAACTCAAGACATTCCTATTCACCATCTATTCTTCGCACTGTTCCCCACTTGCCCTCGCCCCTCGTGGGTCCTTACCTGTGGTCTATCGTATCGTATTCGGTGGTTAGTACAGCACACACTCCGGAGAGGATGTGCGAGAGTGCTCAAAGTAAGAGAGAGAGGAAGCAGTTTGCTTATAACTTTATTAAGTAGGTATATTGCTTGTTGAGTTTTTCTTCTTTAGATGCAGACCTTGCATTGAGTTACGTGCGCCTTTATTTAGCAAGTTACTGGCACCATTGATGTAGTGGAAGGAAAATAAATGGGTGGTTATATATTGAAGGGAAAAGGGCGTTATACGGTGAATATTTAACATTCTCCGTATCTTTGAAACACTTTAAAATATTTATTCAGACGTATGTTTTAAACGGGCCTAATATACAGATTTCTTTTAAATTTAAAGGCCTTGTGAGAGAGTGATTTATCCCAGGTCAACTTTTTTTTTACTTTGTACCTCCCGTAGAGGGGCGTGCTGGTGGCTAAAAGCTCCCGGATCACACATGAGGGTCCGGGGTTCGATTCCTGAGGGTGAACATTTCGACTCTTTCTCTTACAGCAATTGCTCTGCTTCAACCTAGCAGTAATAGGTACCTGTTTGTTAGTCGACTGGTGGGGTTAGCATCCTGGGGGACGATGATGAGGACCCCAATGGAAATAAGTTAGTCCTCTTGATGACGCACTGGCTATTTGGGATTAACCTTGGGTGCTAACCCTGGGTGTAAAAATCGAACGAATGTCTTGCCTCTTAGCTTTATTTTTTTTGCGGGGGGGGGGTGTTAAGTACTTTTTACGTATGGTTTAGTAGGAAATAGTGACAGTAGAATTGTAAAAATCTCTTGGAATAAAGGGGACAGCATGTATTGCTCTTGTGGTTTAAGACGCTTTATTATAATAATTGGATGGGAGGTTTGAGTCGAGCAATGGATTTCTTAGGGATTCGAACTCGAATCGCCTAAAGCCTCGGCGCTGTAAATTCCGACAAGGTTTTAAAGCTCCCAGGAATATAAAAGGGGGGAATTCTTAGATTAGCTCTTGGTCCAAGGCATTTATTACAATTGTCAATCAAATCGTGAACCATCATTGCCCAGGTGATGGTTTGACCCTTCAGGTTAATGCTTCATCTATGGTCATGACTCGTTACATTATTCCTAAAGATTGCGTTAATAATTCCGATTACTTCTAGCTTCATAATTACCTGCTTAATTATCATGTCCTGTTTTCCTGTGTGCTAATGCTCTGACCGTAGAAATAAAAATTAAAATTTAGCTTCTATAGTTTCTGTTGCAAGGACTTGAGTGTGCAGCAACTGTTTACTTGACTGAAAAATCTTGCAGGAACAGCAAACTTGCCAGTCGGGGAAAATTGATGTACGTGCCTGTATTAAAGGGAAGTGTGAGGTTGGATTAATTTATTGCATTCTTAACCCATGTACTATATACCTACCAATGCAAAAGTCAATTGAAAGGATTTTAAAGTTGATCCATTTAATTCGTTTAAAACAGGCAGCCAGTAGGGGAGGTCCCTCTTCAAGCACCTGTTAATGATTTTCTTTACCCTCCCATTAAGATTAATAATGCTTTTGGTATAGGCAGATCAACCTGCACCCCATCCAGTCTTTTACCTGTCAAACCTGTTCTGAATGGTACCCAAAGTTCTCTTAATGATTGGTGTCTCGTTCATAGACTCTTGCCAAACTATAGTTTTTTTTTTTTTTTTTTAATACAAACTGTTAGTTAATCCACTGGCAAATCTTACTGGTTGATTTTCATAAGCTGTGACCCCCCCCCCTCCCCTTTATTCTGAGTCTTGAATTTACCCCTCTTCCTGTTTGCCCTCTTTTAAAGAGGGCCAAATTCAGTGCCCTGTCTTTGTTTACAGGAAAGGTTTCTGATAAAGGAGATAAGTAATCGGTCCCTTCTGTAATGTAAATGTTAGTCCTGAAAACTGTGGCATTGCCACTTATTAATGGGGTTCATATAAGCAATTTTTTTTTCCCTCCTTCTAGTAAAGGTAAGTACTTTACACCATCTAAAACCCAATGTTGCTATCCTGTCGTCCTGGGTTTTGAAAAGTTTCATAAATGCTGCTCTGAACTTTTACGACTGACCATACAATTGGCAACCATATTTCAGTTTGGTGTTGCCGGATGGTTACCACTCCCACCCTCCCCCCCAATCCCACCCCCATCATAGGGTAATTCCTTACCTTTCCCTATAATCTTGCTGTTGCAAAAATTGTCCCAACCTTTATAGTGTATTGAAAGCTGTCTGGTCTCATTTCTTTCATACAGCGAGATTATAGGTAAGCCCTTGTTTGGTAAATAATGCTGATTTATAGGTAAGCCTAGTTGGTATAATGCAGGAATATAGGTAAGCTAGTTGGTAATAATGCAGATGCATTGAAAACTTCAGGTAGCTTGAAAATAGTCTTGACAGGCGTTGTGTGGATGGTTTGAGTTGGACCATACCTACATGAACCAGTACGCTTTGCTGTGCCTCCATATTGTAGCTATAGGGACACTAGTGATTGGTTGTACCCATGCTCATCACTCCCTGCTTCTCCCCCCTTCCCCCCATAATTTTCACTTAGTGTGGTTAGAATCACAATGTTGTTAAGACTGCTGTGCCATTTAAATATTTATTATATACCAAAGATTTAGCAGTTCATTTTAGGTACAGGTGCATAATGTATGCATAGTAATGGTAAATTAGCTAGGATACCCAGCCTTGGCTCCACGAATCCTTATAGGTTGTCATGTGCAGTATATAACATTATGTTAGCTATTTAAAGGGTAAATAAAATTAGTTTCAAAAATAATGCTTGTCTTAAATAGTTGTAAATTTGGGTTTGTGACGTACTATTCATAAATGTATTATCTACATTTTGATGACTATAAGCTGCTGCACATTGTACAAAAATAACAGTTATGAAAGAAGACTTAACAATTAGTGCCATACAAAGTTAGTGAATAAATCGTGTTTATACATGTGTTGTGATTGTATTCAGTATGTTAACTTGCATGTATAATGTTACATGCCAACATATATATACAATGGTGGTAAAAAAGGGGCAAAAAAGATACTCTTTCTTTGTCAGCCTGCACTAAGGGGAAACAATCGGTTTTCTTCTTTGTACACCCTAACTCTTATTGAATTATTTTTAAACCCTTAAAAAATTTTGAAGGGTTAAAAGGAAAACTAGGCATATTTGTTTATAAAAGCAAAAATTTTTGTTGAAAATTTTTTGCAACCTATGAAATAAAATTTGCTATTCCCTAATTTACAGGCAAAAATTGGTTTGGTTAACTTTTAAATTTACTTTAGAAATTTTTCTAAAAGGATTCCTTCGCATTTGAAATTTAAACCCGTAGTGGACTTTAAATTTTGGACTATCACAAATTTTTTTTTTTTTTTTAGGACACAATTCAGTTCTTTTGTCTTCAGGGTTCGTGGTGGGGATGCAGATTTTTTTGAAAAAACCCCTTTCTGGAAAAAAAAACCCTAAAAATTTGGGAAAGGGGGAGCCTTTAGATTTCCATTTGAAAATGTGGGAAAACCAAAAATTCAGGGTAAGGGAAAGGGAAAACCCCTGATCAGCCCGAGGGTTTATCTTTGCTGGTAAGCAGCTCGAAGATGGGCCCTACCCTTTCAGATTACAACATTCGGGGGAAAAAAATCTACATTGCAATTTGTTCTTCAGCTTCGGGGGTGGTATGCAGATTTTTGTGGAAAACCCCTTTCTGGAAAAAACCCTAAAAATTGGAGGTTTGGGGGCCTTAGATTTCCTTTTAAAATGTGGGAAAACCCAAGTTTTCAGGATAAGGAAGGAATCCCACCTGATCACCAGAGGTTGATCTTTGCTGGTAAGCAGCTCGAAGATGGCCTTTACCCTTTCAGATTACAACATTGGAAGGAATCTCATGCAAATTAGTTCTTCAGCTTCGTGGTGGTATGCAGATTTTGTAAAAACCCCTTACTGGAAAAACCAAAAACATTGGGGTGGAGCCTTCAGATACCATTGAAAATGTGAAAGCCAAGTCAGGAAAAGGGAAAGGAATCCCCCCTGATCCCCAGAGGTTGATCTTTGCTGGTAAGCAGCTCGAAGATGGCCATACCCTTTCAGATTACAAATTGGGAAAGGAATCTACATTGCAATTAGTTCTTCAGCTTCGTGGTGGTATGCAAAATTTTTGTGAAAACCCTTACGGGAAAAAACCAACATTGGAGGTGGAGCCTTCAGTTACCTTTGAAAATGTGAAAGCCAAGATTCAGGATAAGGAAGGAATCCACCTGATCCCCAAGGTTGATCTTTGCTGGTAAGCAGCTCGAAGATGGCCATCCCCTTTCAGATTACAACATTCGGAAGGAATCTACATTGCAATTAGTTCTTCAGTTTCGTGGGGGTATGCAGATTTTTGTGAAAACCCTTACTGGAAAAACCATAACATTAGGTGGAGCCTTCAGTACCATTGAAAATGTGAAACCCAAGATTAGGAAAAGGAAAGGAATCCCACCTGATCACCAGAGGTTGATCTTTGTTGGTAAGCAGCTCGAAGATGGCCATACCCTTTCAGATTACAACATTGGGAAAGGGAATCTACATTGCAACTAGTTCTTCAGCTTCGTGGTTGGTATGCAGATTTTTGTGAAAACCCTTACTGGAAAAAACCATAACATTGAAGGTGGAGCCTTCAGATACCATTGAAAATGTGAAAGCCAAGATTCAGGAAAAGGAAGGAATCCAACCTGATCAGCAGAGGTTGATCTTTGCTGGTAAGCAGCTCGAAGATGGCCATACCCTTTAAAGATTAAACATTCGAAGGAATTCTACATTGCAATTAGTTCTTCAGCTTCGTGGTGGTATGCAGATTTTTGGGGAAAACCCTTACTGGAAAAACCATAACATTGGAGGTGGAGCCTTCGATACCATTGAAAATGTGAAAGCCAAGATTCAGGATAAGGAAGAATCCCCCTGATCAGCAGAGGTTGATCTTTGTTGGTAAGCAGCTCGAAGATGGCCATCCCCTTTTTCAGATTACAACATTCGGAAGGATTACATTGCAATTAGTTCTTCGGGCTTCGTGGTGGTATGCAGATTTTTGTGAAAACCCTTACTGGAAAAACCATTAACTTTGGGAGGTGGAGCCTTCAGATACCATTGAAAATGTGAAGCCAAGATTCAGGATAAGGAAGGAATCCCAAACCTGATCACCAGAGGTTGATCTTTGCTGGTAAGCAGCTCGAAGATGGCCATACCCTTTCAGATTCCCAACATTCGGAAGGAATCTACATTGCAATTAGTTCTTCAGCTTCGTGGTGGTATGCAGATTTTTGTGAAAACCCTTACTGGAAAAACCATAACATTGGAGGTGGAGCCTTCAGATACATTGAAAATTGTGAAAGCCAAGATTCAGGATAAGGAAGGAATCCCACCTGATCACCAGAGGTTGATCTTTGCTGGTAAGCAGCTCGAAGATGGCCATACCCTTTCAGATTAAACATTCGGAAGAATCTACATTGCAATTAGTTCTTCAGCTCGTGGTGGTATGCAGATTTTGTGAAAACCCTTACTGGAAAAAACCATAACATTGGAGGGGGGAGCCTTCAGATACATTGAAAATGTGAAAGCCAAGATTCAGGAAAAGGAAGGAATCCCACCTGATCACCAGAGGTTGATCTTTGCTGGTAAGCAGCTCGAAGTGGCCATACCCTTTTCAGATTACAACATTGGGAAGGAATCTACATTGCAATTAGTTCTTCAGCTTCGTGGTGGTATGCAGATTTTTGTGAAAACCCTTACTGGAAAACCATAACATTGGAGGTGGGCCTTCAGATACCATTAAAAATGTGAAAGCCAAGATTCAGGTTTAAGGAAGGAATCCCACTGATCCCAGAGGTTAAATCTTTGCTGGTAAGCAGCTCAAAGATGGCCATACCCTTTCAGATTACAACATTCGGAAGGAATTTTACATTGCAACTAGTTCTTCAGCTTCGTGGTGGTATGCAGATTTTTGTGAAAACCCTTACTGGAAAAACCATAACATTAAAGGGTGGAGCCTTCAGATACCATTGAAAATGTGAAAGCCAAGATTTCAGGATAAGGAAAGGAAAATCCCCTGATCAGCAGAGGTTGATCTTTGCTGGTAAGCAGCTCGAAGATGGCATACCCTTTCAGATTACAACATTCGGAAGGAATCTACATTGCAATTGTTCTTCAGCTTCGTGGTGGTATGCAGATTTTTGGGGAAAACCCCTTTACTGGAAAAAACCATAACATTGGAGGTGGAGCCTTCAGATACCATTGAAAATGTAAAAGGGCCAAGATTCAGGATAAGGAAGGAACCCCACCTGATACACCAGAGGTTGATCTTTGCTGGTAAGCAGCTCGAAGATGGCCATACCCTTTCGATTACAACATTCGGAAGAAGAATTACATTGAAATTTTAGTTCTTCAGCTTCGGGGTGGTATGCAGTTTTTTTGTGAAAACCCTTACTGGAAAAACCATAACATTGGAGGTGGAGCCTTCAGATACCATTGAAAATGTGAAAGCCAAGATTCAGGAAAAGGAAGGAATCCCCCTGATCACCAGAGGTTGTTTCTTTGCTGGTAAGCAGCTCAAAGATGGCCATACCCTTTAGATTAAAAACATTCGGAAGGAATCTACATTGCAACTAGTTCTTAGCTTCGTGGTGGTATGCAGATTTTTGTGAAAACCCTTACGGGAAAAACATAACATTGAGGTGGAGCCTTCAGATACCATTGAAAAGTGAAAGCCAAGATTCAGGATAAGGAAGGAATCCCACCTGATCAGCAGAGGTTGTTCTTTGCTGGTAAGCAGCTCGAAGAGGGCCCATACCCTTCAGATTACAACATTCGGAAGGAATCTACATTGCAATTAGTTCTTCGCTTCGTGGTGGTATGCAGATTTTTGTGAAAACCCTTACTGGAAAAACCATAACATTGGAGGTGGAGCCTTCAGATCCCATTGAAAATGTGAAAGCCAAGATTCAGGATAAGGAAGGAATCCCACCTGATCAGCGAGGTTGATCTTTGCGGGGTAAGCAGCTCGAAGATGGTCGCACCCTCTCAGATTATAAACATTAAAAAAGAATCTACTTTGCATTTGGTTCTTCGGCTCCGTGGCGGCCAGTAAATGTTCAATTTAAGACAATACTCTCTCGGCTTAATGTTAAAATTCTGCCTGTTCCTTTAAGTTGTAGGTACTGTATTTTTTTTTCCCCCATATTTTTAATTTTTTTATAATGTATACAACAAAATAAAGGGGAAGTTACTTATTTTAATTTACTTCTCCAATTTTGTAATTGTGTGAAATAAAGGCAAAGAGGTGATACTTAATGTTTTGTATTTTAATTGTATTGGAAACCCTCAGCAGGGAGGTGATCTTTTATAAAGGGACTTGATCCTAGCCTTGAAAATTTTTTCATAAATTTCAAGTGCTGTGGCTATGAAATAGAAAGAAAATTTTAGAAAATGCCATTACTATTAACTATGCCCCCTAAAGGGTGTCCTTTTAAACCCTGGGGGGTTTCCCTGGTGTAAGACCCCTAAAGGAAGGTTCCTTGATGTTGGTGAGGGGCTCTTGATTTAGGGATTGGATCTGTGCTCCAGTTCCCCGAATTAAGCCTGAATGCCTTCCACACCCCCCCCCAGGCGCTGTATAATCCTCCGGGTTTAGCGCTTCCCCTTGATTATAATTAATAATCCTGGATTCTTTGACAAATACTTCCTTGGACTAGGCTGGAACACCTTGTCCTTACAGTTGCTATACAGTTCCACCTCTAAATCAATTTAGGCCCAGTGTTTTAGGTATTCCTGTATTAAGCTTTTTTTTTTCTCGGCCTGTGCTAGTTTGTATAATAGTATTGCTGATGAGGCTCATCTAAGGAATGACTTTTGTCCATTCATCGAATAGTATGGCCCCAATGGGTTTTTGTGCTACTGGGAATGTAAAAGGTTTAACCCCCTCGAGGGAGGTTCCTTTATGCTAATGGGGGGCTCTTGCAGTAGAGAATTTGATCTGCTCGGTACCCGAATTGAGCCTGAATACTGTCCTCCTTGCCCCCACTTCATGTGGCACTGTGCGATCCTGTGGGTTTAACACCCCCATGATTATAATTTCAATGATTAAACTACTCAGACTTTACAAGTGATATCAAAATACAGTTCACTTTTTTTGTAGGTTCCCCAGCGCTGTATGCTTGGATTTAGCGTATTAATTGTGATTATTTTAAGATTCATTTCCAGCTTGCATAACTTGATTTCACCCTTTTAATAAGATTTCTGGTAAAAAAAAAACTGACAAATTAGTCTAATTAAACGGTACGAAAAATTAGGCTAGCTACAATTTAATCAACTACAGCAATTCAGGTCCACCGCTTCTTACACATGGTAAAACGCCCGAGGAAAGATCCCCCGTTCTGGAAAAAGCAGAGGAAGAGGTTTTTTTTTTTTTTTTTTTATCCCTGGGCCATGCTGTATCACCCTCTTGGGTTGCATCTCATTTTTGGTAATCCCGGGGCCATTAAGTCTGATTTGTATTACTTGAAAGTAATAGTTTAGGTTTATAATATACAAATACAATTTCTTTGCACAAACATTAATGCAAGTCTGTTCCTCTGGCTAGGTATCACTCAGATTCTGCAAGTCTGTCCCCTGGCTAGGTATCACTCAGATTCTGCAAGTCTGTCCTCGGCTAGGTATCACTCAGATTCGCTTCTCCCCCCCCCCCCCCATATGGTTAAGTGCTCAAGGCATGGAATTTGACTGTGCTTCCCTAGGACTGAACTTCATTGTTTTTTGCATTCTCGGGTGTTTCCCTTGGCTTCCAATGCAAGTTTTAGTGCTTCTAATTTTTAAATTTATAATGGTATTTGCTGGGATTTTTAAAGCAACTTATCAGCGACTGCTTTTTTTACACCAAACCCCCTCGGGAAGGTTCCTTGATGTTGGTGAGGGGCTCTTGATTTGGGGAATTGGATCTGTGCTCCAGTTCCCGAGTTAAGCCTGAATCCCTTCCACATCCCCCCAGGCGCTGTATAATCTACGGGTTTAGCGCTTCCCCTTGATTATAATAATTTACCCCAAATTTTGATATTTTTTCCTTAGTTACTCTCTCTTACCCTTTGACTGCATACTCCTAACCCTCACTAGTCTTTGGTCTACGCAATTTCATTAGCACACCCGACCCTACAGACGCTGCATGACCTTTGTGGCTTGGCCACAATTTTGTTGAAACAATTTTGAAGACTTTAGTCAAAATTTAAAATGAAAGCGTGGGGAAACCGTAAACAATTTTGAAGACTTTAGTCGTAATTAAATTAAAAAGCGTGGAACCTTTTTCAGTGTGGAAATTTACATGAGCAATTCCTTTACCCTAGTGAGGAGCTTGAATCCAACGAACTTGACCTGTTCTTCCTTGGATCGAACCGGAATGCTCTTATTTTCGAGTCGTTGTAATATCCTTGGTGTTTATTGGAAGGGGGACGGGTAGTTAAGCTTCTATAGCGCCTTTCAAATTAAGTAATTTATCTTTTTCAATCTAAACAGGTTAAAACAGTTCGGACAGAGAGAAGGGTGAAAGTCTTGGTTATGAGAGATTTGTAAATTTTAGTCTGCCTCTCATTACCCAGAATTTAGCATGCCGTTTCTTAAATCGAACCCATTTCCTCCCATTCTCCCGGCATTGTGTGGCCCCCACGGTTTGGCACTTCACGATAATATATATTGTCCGGATGCCGTTCCAGTTTTTTTATATAGGAACAGTTTGTGTGGCAGTTGGTTGGAAGAGCACCTGAGGGACTAGGCTTGAAGCAGCATTTTTTTTTTTTCGGGCTTCAGCCCCTTTGGCATAGCCTGACCCCTTTCGAGTTAGCGCTTAACCATAATGCATAATCCTTAAAGGGGTTTGTGTTCCGCGCTACAAATGTAATATCAGTGGAAAGTCAAATTGAGCTGGGGAAAGATTTAACCACCATCCCTGTATCGCCACAGGTCTGACTCTTGATAGCGAGTTCCTTAACAGTCGTGTTTTTAAGACCCATGAAAGTTGAGCACTCAAGGGAAATGCCCGAATGCCGTTGAGAGGCTTTGATCCAAGGAATTGTATTTAGCCACACCTTGGATCGAACCTAAGTGCTCCAAGCGCTTTACCTGACTAAAAGTGGAAAAAAAAAATATAGCGACGATACTCCTATGGAAGGGGATGGGAGAAGAGAAGGTTCCTTGGTCAGGTGATCTTGATGTAAAAGGGAAATTGGCCAGTGTTCCAATTTCTTGAATCGAGCCTGAATGCTTTCCATTCGTTTTCACTGTATGAACCCTATGGGTTTGGTGCTTCCCCATGAATGTAATAATGAATAGTTAGTCTTCCACCTATCTAATCAAATACCACCCACATCCTCTCCATTGAGTCACATTAATGATGAAATTTCCCTTTTGAAACTAAAAATCTTAGGTAGAGCGAAAAAGCCCACTAGAAGCCTCTAACGTTGGTAGCGCCTTCCAGTCAATTGGAAATTTGATCATGTGAAGGTAAGTCAAGTGAGGCAAACCCGGGGTTTCCATTTGGCTGGACCTCTGATGCTGGAAAAAATTACCAGAGGTTTCCTCTCAAGGGAGGTTCCTTTATGCCCAAAGAGGGGCTCCCTGATCCAAGAAATTGAACCTGCCCCTATCCTTCCCTTTGGGTCAAACTTTAAAAGCCTCCGATTATCCCCCCCCCGGCGCTGTATGGCACCCAAGCATTTAGCTCTCCCCATGACAGGTAATAATGCAAGAAGTTTCGTGGTTGTAAATGAAGGTTTGACTAGACATTGTTTCCGTTCACCCCAAAACTACAATTACCTGGAAAAATATTGCATATTTAGTGATCTTGTCTAATTAGCAATTTCCCCTTGGCATAGCTCAGTTCGGAAGGGCAGCGCTGTATGCCTTGTGGCTTAGCGCTTCTTTTTGATTATAATTTAAACAGTTGGGGAAATGCACCGGGTACAATAAGAAGTGGTTTTCAGGGAACCACATTACCTGCCGCAGCGCTGTATGACCCCGGTGGGTTTGTGCTTAGTTTTGATTATAATAATACCACTACCACTAATTCTCTCCTTGTCCCGTCCCTGTCCTCCACACCTATAATACTGGCTCCTCATTCTTTTGTAGTCTGAATGTTGTGCTGTATGACCCTTGTTTGGGTTTAGCGCTTTTTTTTTTATTATAATAATGTCTGAATGGTTATAACTATGCCATTTAAATTTTTTTAAAGGGGGGGAACGTTAGCCAGCGGAAGGCCTCCGGTCAATGACCTAAGGGTCCAACAGCGGGTCATCTGACTAAGACCCGCGTCAGGAGACACTTGTCCTTTCCTGACGAACCCTTTCCTAAACCTAACTCTGTGTTAGTGTGACTGTAAATGGTCTAAGTGGGGCCGAAAGTCATCGTAAGTTTCTCTTTCTTATGTGCAACTTTTGTGTATTATCCCTTTCTTTAGATCGACTCCGACTGTCGTCCGTTGCCAAAGCTCTATACGACTCTTATGAGTTTAGTGCTTCTGATGAAAACAATAAAATAAGGGTCGGTAGTTTTTTATTTAGTTTATTTAGAGCTTCCCATTTTTTCAAAAATGATAAACGATCCTAAAAGGAATGTGCCTTGATGCAGTTTTAAGGAGCTCTTGGTCAAGGGAATTATCTTAGCTGTATAATCCCTACGGGTTTAGCGCTCTCCCATAACAATAATTAAAAATAATGTCCGCCCCTATTTATTACGCCCTTTCCCCCCCCGTATTCACTCATGGTTTCCCTTAATTGACCTCCCGTTTATTTTCACCCTGCATCTTACTGTTTTCCTCCCTCCTTGAGAAATTCCGATGATTCATGTTTGCTCTTTCCTACTTCCATGTGCTAAAGCTCAATTGCTTACTACAACTCTTTCCTGATCGTTTCCAATCTCGGTCACATGCTATTTTAGCGTACATGATGGTTCTAAATTTACCAGTGGTGTCGGGTATGTAACTGTTTCTCCTGAATAATCACCAAAGGTCATTCATTAGAATCGACCAATATTTTCACAGCAAAGTTATGTGCAATTCTTCACTGCAGTTGTTTCATAATCCCTAGTGTATTACAATATCCAGAAATTCGACTCCTCTCACTCCATTTTCCTTTTTATACAGCCTTGGTTAAGTCGCATTTCTAGTAGGAGCACAGGCATATTAAGTTGAGTTCCTGGACATGCCGATGTTCAGGGAAATGAACATACAGATGTGTATTAGAGATAGGATGTAGACTGTGTTAGATCTGTCTTAGGGCAATATTGTATTGTGAATTTACTCACTGGACTGTAGTAGTACTGGTATTGATTTCTTTCTCATAAAATGTACCATTGAATGGTACATATGTATGTATTTTGTAAATAAAGTTTTAAATACTCGGACTGTTTTTCAGTGCTATCTAATCACCTTTGCAACTGCTGGCAACGACGTTGGTCCACACTGGACCACAGCAAATATTTTTTTTTATCAAACTACGTTTAGAATTCTAACTATATTCTTCCCACCGCTGTTAGGTGTCGAAACCTGCACTCTAGCGCTTATGTACTGGACACACGTCACACGCTCGTGGTACCTTATGAAATGATCAGCACCACTCTACGAGGACTGTCAAATTATATTGCCCATCCTACGCATCTTTATACATTGTCCACCTTTGACTTTTCAACAGAAACTAACTCACTCTTTGCCTTTTTAATGGAAACTAATGTATTATACCAACTATTACACTCGCACTAACCCTCTCCAAAAACTCCTACCGTCTTCCCTCATGGGAGGTTCCTTGACGCTGGTGAGGGGCTCTTGATCTAGGGAATTGAATCTGCTCCAATTCCCTGAATTAAGCCTGAATGCCTTCCAGGACCCCAATAGAAATAAGTCACTTTATCTTTCATTTGTTGGGTTATCTTATGTAATCTACACATATACTGCTATGTATGTAACTGTATTTATGTATACCTGTACCTTAATAAACTTCCCTCTTCCCACAGGCGCTATATAATCCCTCTGGGGATTATATAGCGCCTGTGGGAAGAGGATTTTTAACCCCGGAGGGTTAGCCACCCATGATAACCCAAGAAAGTCAATGCGTCATCGAGGACTAACTTATTTCCATTGTGGTCCTCAATCTTGTTCCCCACGATGTGACCCACACCAGTCGACTAACACCCAGGTACCTATTTGCTATTAGGTGAACAGGACAACAGGTTGAAGATTGAGACACTTATGCAGCATATGGGAATCTTTATTCAGGAAACGTTTCGCCACACAGTGGCTTCATCAGTCCAATACAAAGAGGAAGGCGTAAGGAGAGGAGGAGAATGAGGTAATCAGTCCCTCAACCTGGAGTCGATGTGTTCAGTCCATCAATCTTGTAGAATGTACAGCATAGGGCCGCCTGCTTCACCTCACATCTCTACAGTATATAAGCCACGTCTACGGCCCTATGCTGTACATTCTACAAGATTGATGGACTGAACACATCGACTCCAGGTTGAGGGACTGATTACCTCATTCTCCTCCTCTCCTTACGCCTTCCTCTTTGTATTGGACTGATGAAGCCACTGTGTGGCGAAACGTTTCCTGAATAAAGATTCCCATATGCTGCATAAGTGTCTCAATCTTCAACTTGTCGGTTTTTCAAACCATTCATCAGGACAACAGGTGTAAGGAAATGTGTCGAAATGTTTCCATCCACCGGAAATCGAACCCGGGCCATCCGAGTGCAAAGCGAGAGCTTTAGCCACCGGGCCTGTGATAATAATAGTAATCCTACCCTCTTCATACCCCTACCCTTTGCACACGTCTATCTTCGAACACCCATACCCCCAACACGATATGACTCATATGGGTTTAGTGCATAAATTATATTATTATTTATTATTAGGCTGTTGCTCACTCAGCCTACAGAAAAGAATGCTTCTCATCTGCTCCATATTGTCGCTCGACACCACCTTCCTATAATTTTACTGCAGCATTTAGCCTTACTGAGAACCCAAATCGAAAGTGGAAGCATGATATGAACCTCGATCATCCCACCACCGATGGGAAATTTATTTAAGGGGCTGTCAGGCGATCCTAGCTCAATAATTATCCAGGGTTTAAAAAAACCAAAATAAACTTACTAACAATATACATCATTATAATTATTGAAAATTTAAATAATTTTCCTGTAATTTGTGTAATACTGAAGGAGTAATAATGTTTATATAACGTAATTTAGGTGTGTAGTGTTGATGTGACTTTCAAAAGATGATAAGCCAGAGGAACCAACATCCCCTATAATTTTTACCCTTTCTTCTATGGCAATTAGAATAAAACGTAATTGTTAAAATGTGGAAAAAAATGATATTTTATTAATGAAAACGTGTTACACACCTGGAAGTGTTTCTGAATCAATGGAGATGTATGTGTATAAAAAACTGAGGGGGAGGGAGCCGGAATTATGGCGTAATGTTTGTATTGTGGTATTGGTGATGTTATTTAATCGTGGGTTTCGGGGCCGATAGAAATATTATCGCCAAAAAAACTACCAAGGTGGAAGAATTAATGTGTAGTGTATCTGGAAAGGTCCAGATCTGTGAAATAACTATCATATTAATGCTGATTTAAAAATGAAAAATGAGGTGCGGTCTTAACGGGATGAATTTACCGCTGCGTGGTTTGTAATGGGGTGTGTTCGCTTCCCCGTGTTTTAATTCTCACACAACAGGTAAGGTAAGTAGTTACTGGTTAATATTAGGGTAAATGCCTCCCCCCAAGGGAGGTTCCTTGACGCTGGTGAAGGGCTCTTGATCTAGGGAATTGGATCTGTGCTCTAGTTCCCTGAATTGACTTACTTACCTTCCAACACTCCCAGGCGCTGTATAATCCCTACAGGTTTAGCCCTCCCCATTATAATAGGCGTTTGGATATATCATCAATACCATATTTTGTTAAGATATGTTTTGTATAATATAAAAATATGAAAGGACAAACAAATCCTTAGTCGTCAAGTTCACAATAATTTTTCCTTGTATACAGTCCATTTTTAATACAGCCAGTGTTACTGGCTTGAAATATTTCATTTAATGAGAATTCAATAATATCTTTATTTACTACAAGTACATGTACAAGGTACACAGAAAAAAAGGTACACAGTTTTGATATAAGCAGCCTTTATTGTATATGTGGGATATTTTGAGTGCCTATGTGTTTCTCGTGCTGCACTTGATAATGTGGAAGATCAGTTCCTGGTTGACTTCAAAGGTTTTCACATTGTTTCAGCGGCTCGACGGGGTCTCTTACATAGCCCACTATTATAGCAGTATTACTATTTGTCAAAAGTCAGTATCCAAAATAATTATGTACTAGGTTATACGTATAAGAAACCAAAAATTATAAAGATTAATCAGCTTTGTCACATGTGAAAAATATAAAAGTTGTGTAAGGGATATTTCAGTTCTTTAGAGACAAGATTAGTCTTATTTTTAACAAGTTTTTTATTCTGATATGGAAAGGTTTCAATCCTTTTAATACTGCAGGTATTGTACCAAAGCAATTGTAAAGTTTCTCTGAAATAATGTGTGTATATCTCCATAAGTTTGAAAATAAATCACTCAGTAACTCATTTGAATGTTTATATTGACATAGGAGCTGGAAGAGATGCATTTTTTTTAATATATCGGTCGTTTCCCACCAGGGCAGGGTGACCCAAAAAGAAAGGAAAATACTTTCATCATTCAACACTTTCACCATCACTCATACATAATCGCTGTCTTTGCAGAGGCACTCGGATACGAGAGCTTAGAAGTCCCTCCAAACTGCCAATATCCCAAACCCCTCCTTTAAAGTGCAGGCATTGTGCTTCCCATTTCCTGGACTCGAGTCTGGCTGACTTGGGGCTATGTGCAGCCTAGGGAGGTTATTAGGAGTGTGGGTAGGTTATTAGGAACCTGGGGAGGTTATTAGGGGCATGGGGACATTATTAGGGGCACAAGGAGGTTATTCATGGCCTCGGGAGGTTATTCAGGGCCTGGGGAGGTTATTAGGTGCCTGGGGAGGTTATTACAGATCTGGTGAGGTTATTAAGGGAATGGCGAGGATATATTTGGGCTGGGAAAGTTATTATGGGCCTGGGGAATTTATTACAGGCCTGTGGAGGATGTACAGGGCCTGGGGAGGTTATGCGGGCCTGGGGAGATTATCAGGAGCCCTGGGAGGTTATTAGGGGCTTGGGGAGGGCATTATCTGCCTGGGAAGGTTTTCAGGGGCCTGGAAAGGTTTTCAGGGGCCTGGGGAGGTTATCAGGAGCCAAGGGAGGTTATTAGCGGCCTGGGAATGTTATACGAGGCAAGGGGAGGTTATTAGGGGCCTGCAGAGGTTATGCACAGCCTGGAGAGGTTATTAAAAGCCTGGGGACGTTATTTGGCACCTTGTAAGGTTACTAGGAGCCTGGGGATGATATACGGGGCCTGAGGAGGTTATGCAGGGCCTGGGAAGCTTATACAGGGCCTAGGGAGATTTTCAAGCGCCAGGGGAGGTTATTAGGGGCCTGGTGATTTTATTAGGGGCCTGGGGATTTTATTACGGGTCTGGGGAGGTTATTTGTGGAATAGGGAGGTTATTAGGGGCCTCGGGAGGTTACTAGGGGCCTGGATAGCTTATATAGTGCTTGAGGAGGTTATTAGGGGCCTGGGGAGGTTATTAGGGGCAGGGAGGTTATTAAGATCCTGGGGAGGTTACTAACGGCGTTGGGAGGTTATTAGGGGCTTGAGGAGGTTATTAGGGGCCTGAGGAGGTTATTACCAGCCTCGGGAGGTAATTCAGAGCCTTGGGAGGTTATTAGGGGCCTGGAGAGCTTAAACGGGACCTAGGAAAGTTATTAGGGGCCTGGGGAGATTACTAGGGGCCTGTGGAGGTTATACGGTTATTTGGGAGGTTATTAAAGGCCTGAAGAGGTTATTAGAGGGCTTGGTAGGTTACTATAAGCCTGGGCACGATATACGGGGCCTGGGGAGGGTTATGCAGGGCCTGGGGAGCTTATACAAGGCTTGGGGAGATTATCCAGGGCCTGGGGAGGTTATTATAGGCCATGAAAGGTTATTAGAGGCCTGGGGAGGTTACTAGGTGCCTGGGGAGCTTATACAGGGACTGGGGAGCTTATTAAAGGCCTGGAGAGATTATGCGCTACCTGGGGAGGTTATTATAGGCATGGGGAGGTTATTAGAAGCCTGGGGATGTTATTAGGGGCATAAGGAGGTTATTCGTGGCCTGGGGAGGTTGTCAGGGGCCTGGAGAGGTTAATCGGGACCTGGGGATGTTATTAGGGGCCTGGGGAGGTTATTAAGAAGCTGGGGAGGTTATACGGGGCCTGGGGAGGTTATTAGGGACCTGAAGAGGTTATTATGGGCCTTGGAAGGTTAACAGGTGTCTGGGTACGATATACTGTGCCTGGGGAGGTTATGCAGGGCCTGAGAAGCTTATACAGGGCCTGTTGAGATAATCAGTGGCCTGGGGAGGTTATTAGGGGTTCTGGGGAGTTTTGCGCGGCCTGGGGAGATTATGCGCGGCCTGGGGAAGTTATTAGGGGTCTGGGAAGGTTATTAGGGGCGTGGGGAGGATATGCACAACCTGAGGAGATTATTAGGGGCCTTGGGAGGTTATCAAAGGCCTGGGGAGGTTATTAGGAGCCTTGGGACGATGTACGGGGCCGGAGGAATTTATGCAGGGCCTGGGGAGCTTATACAAGGCTTGGGAAGATTATCAAGGGCTTGGGGAGGTTATTATGGGTCATGGGAGGTTATTAAGGGCCTGAGGAGGTTACTAGTTGCCTGGGGAGCTTATACAAGGATTGGGGAGCTTATTAGGGGCCTAGGAAGGTTATGCGCTACCTTGGTAGGTTACTAGGAGCGTGGGGAGGTTATAAGGAGCCTGAGGAGGTTATTAGGGGCATGGGGAGGTTATTATGGCCATAAGAACGTTATTCATGGCCTCAGGAGGTAATTCAGGGTCTTGGGAGGTTATTAGGAGCCTGGAGAGGTTAAGCGGGACCTGGGGATGTTATTAGGGGCCTGGGAAGGTTATTAGGGACCTGCTAAGGTCATATGGGACCTGGGGAGGTTATTAAGGCTCTGAAGAGGTTATTATGGGCCTGGGGAGGTAATTATTGGCCTGCAGAGGTTATACTCGGATTGGGGAGGTTATTAAAAGCCTGGGGACGTTATCAGGGGCCTAGTGAGGTTACTTGGAGCCTGGAGACGATATACGGGCCTGAGGAGGTTATGCAGGGCCTGGGAAGCTTATACAGGGCCTAGGGAAATTGTCAAGGGTCTGGGGAGGTTATTAGGGGCCTGGGGATTTTATTAGGGGCCTGGGGATTTTATTACGGGTCTGGGGAGGTTATGTGCGGCCTAGGGAGGTTATTAATGGCCTGGGGAGGTTATTAGGGGCCTGGTGAGGTTATTAGGGGCCTGGGGAGGGTAATAGTTCCTGTGGAGGTTATTAGGGGCCTTGGGAGGTTATTAAGAGCCTGGGGACGATAAACGAGGCGTGAGGAGGTTATGCAGGGCCTGGGGAGCTTACACAGGGGCTGAGGAGATTATTAAGGGCCTGGGGTGGTTATTAGGGCCTGGGGAGGTTATGTGCAGCAAAGGGAGGTTATTAAGCGCCTGGGGAGCTTATACAGGGGTTGTGGAGCTTATTAGAGGCCTAGGGAGGTTTTGTGCTACCTGTGGAGGTTATTAGAAGCGTGGGGAGGTTATTAGGAGCCTGAAGAGGTTATTATGGGCCTGGAGAGCTTAAACGCGACCTGGGAAAGTTACTAGGGGCCTAGGAAGGTTACTAGGGGTCTGGGGAGGGCATACGGGGCCTTGAAAGGTTATTAGGAGACTGTGGAGACTATTATGAGCCTGGAGACGATATACGGGGCCTGGGGATGTTATGCATGGCTTGGGCAGCTTATACAAGGCTTGGAAAGATTATCAAGGGCCTGGGAGGTTATTAGGGGCCATGGGATGTTATTAAAGGCCAGGGGGGGCTATGTGCAGCCTAGGGAGCTTATTAGGAGTGTGGGTAGGTTATTAGGAGCCTGGGGAGGTTATTAGGGGCATGAGGACATTATTAGGGGCACAAGGAGGTTATTCATGGCCTCGGGAGGTTATTCAGGGCCTGGGGAGGTTATTAGGTGCCTGGGGAGGTTATTACAGATCTGGTGAGGTTATTAAGGGAATGGCGAGGATATATTTGGCCTGGGAAAGTTATTATGGGCCTGGGGAATTTATTACAGGCCTGTGGAGGATGTACAGGGCCTGGGGAGGTTATGCAGGCCTGGGGAGATTATCAGGAGCCCTGGGAGGTTATTAGGGGCTTGGGGAGGGCATTATCTGCCTGGGAAGGTTTTCAGGGGCCTGGAAAGGTTTTCAGGGGCCTGGGGAGGTTATCAGGAGCCAAGGGAGGTTATTAGCGGCCTGGGAATGTTATACAAGGCAAGGGGAGGTTATTAGGGGCCTGCAGAGGTTATGCACAGCCTACAGAGGTTATTAAAAGCCTGGGGACGTTATTTGGCACCTTGTAAGGTTACTAGGAGCCTGGGGACGATATACGGGGCCTGAGGAGGTTATGCAGGGCCTGGGAAGCTTATACAGGGCCTAGGGAGATTTTCAAGCGCCTGGGGAGGTTATTGGGGGCCTGGTGATTTTATTATGGGCCTGGGGATTTTATTACGGGTCTGGGGAGGTTATTTGTGGAATAGGGAGGTTATTAGGGGCCTCGGGATAGCTTATATAGTGCTTGGGGAGGTTATTAAGGGCCTGGGGAGGTTATTAGGGGCAGGGAGGTTATTAAGAGCCTGGGGACGTTACTAAGGGCGTTGGGAGGTTATTAGGGGCTTGAGGAGGTTATTAGGGACCTGAAGAGGTTATTACCAGCCTCGGGAGGTAATTCAGAGCCTTGGGAGGTTATTAGGGGCCTGGAGAGCTTAAACGGGACCTAGGAAAGTTATTAGGGGCCTGGGGAGATTACTAGGGGCCTGTGGAGGTTATACGGTTATTTGGGAGGTTATTAAAGGCCTAAAGAGGTTATTAGGGGGCTGGGGAGGTTACTATGAGCCTGGGCACGATGTACGGGGCCTGGGGAGGGTTATGCAGGGCCTGGTGAGCTTATACAAGGCTTGGGAAGATTATCAAGGGCCTGGGGAGGTTATTATAGGCCATGGGAGGTTATTAGAGGCCTGGGGAGCTTACCAGGTGCCTGGGGAGCTTATACAGGGATTGGGGAGCTTATTAGAGGCCTGGGGAGGTTACACACTACCTGGGGAGGTTATTATAGGCATGGGGAGGTTATTAGAAGCCTGGGGATGTTATTCAAAGTTTATTCTCTATAAGGATTACAATGCTGAGTTTACAGAAATTTGGTTATTGTGTGGTTTACATGTAGTAAAATTGTGATTACAGAGTGTACCACTAGAACACCTAGCATGGCTAGGTATTACAGAGTGTACCACTAGAACACCTAGCATGGCTAGGTATTACAGAGTGTACCACTAGAACACCTAGCATGGCTAGGTATTACAGAGTGTACCACTAGAACACCTAGCATGGCTAGGTATTACAGAGTGTACCACTAAACACCTAGCATGGCTAGGTATTACAGAGTGTACCACTAGAACACTTAGCATGGCTAGGTATTACAGAGTGTACCACTAGAACACCTAGCATGGCTAGGTATTACAGAGTGTACCACTAGAACACCTAGCATGGCTAGGTATTACAGAGTGTACCACTAGAACACTTAGCATGGCTAGGTATTACAGAGTGTACCACTAGAACACTTAGCATGGCTAGGTATTACAGAGTGTACCACTAGAACACTTAGCATGGCTAGGTATTACAGAGTGTACCACTAGAACACCTAGCATGGCTAGGTATTACAGAGTGTACCACTAGAACACTTAGCATGGCTAGGTATTACAGAGTGTACCACTAGAACACTTAGCATGGCTAGGTATTACAGAGTGTACCACTAGAACGCTTAGCAAGCTAGGCATTATAGAGTGTACCACTAGAACACTTAGCATGGCTAGGTATTACAGAGTGTACCACTAGAACACTTAGCATGGCTAGGTATTACAGAGTGTACCACTAGAACACTTAGCATGGCTAGGTATTACAGAGTGTACCACTAGAACACTTAGCATGGCTAGGTATTACAGAGTGTACCACTAGAACACTTAGCATGGCTAGGTATTACAGAGTGTACCACTAGAACACTTAGCATGGCTAGGTATTACAGAGTGTACCACTAGAACGCTTAGCAAGCTAGGTATTACAGAGTGTACCACTAGAACACTTAGCATGGCTAGGTATTACAGAGTGTACCACTACAACACCTAGCATGGCTAGGCATTATAGAGTGTACCACTAGAACGCTTAGCATGGCTAGGCATTACAGAGTGTACCACTAGAACGCTTAGCAAGCTAGGTATTACAGAGTGTACCACTACAACACCTAGCATGGCTAGGCATTACAGAGTGTACCACTAGAACGCTTAGCATGGCTAGGCATTACAGAGTGTACCACTAGAACGCTTAGCAAGCTAGGTATTACAGAGTGTACCACTAGAACACTTAGCATGGCTAGGTATTACAGAGTGTACCACTAGAACACCTAGCATGGCTAGGTATTACAGAGTGTACCTCTAGAACACTTAGCATGGCTAGGTATTACAGAGTGTACCACTAGAACGCTTAGCAAGCTAGGCATTATAGAGTGTACCACTAGAACACTTAGCATGGCTAGGCATTACAGAGTGTACCACTAGAACGCTTAGCAAGCTAGGCATTATAGAGTGTACCACTAGAACACTTAGCATGGCTAGGTATTACAGAGTGTACCACTAGAACACTTAGCATGGCTAGGTATTACAGAGTGTACCACTAGAACGCTTAGCATGGCTAGGCATTACAAAGTGTACCACTAGAACACTTAGCATGGCTAGGTATTACAGAGTGTACCACTAGAACGCTTAGCATGGCTAGGTATTACAGAGTGTACCACTAGAACACTTAGCATGGCTAGGTATTACAGAGTGTACCACTAGAACACTTAGCATGGCTAGGTATTATAGAGTGTACCACTAGAACGCTTAGCATGGCTAGGTATTACAGAGTGTACCACTAGAACGCTTAGCAAGCTAGGCATTATAGAGTGTACCACTAGAACACTTAGCATGGCTAGGCATTACAGAGTGTACCACTAGAACGCTTAGCAAGCTAGGTATTACAGAGTGTACCACTAGAACACTTAGCATGGCTAGGTATTACAGAGTGTACCACTAGAACACTTAGCATGGCTAGGTATTACAGAGTGTACCACTAGAACGCTTAGCATGGCTAGGCATTACAAAGTGTACCACTAGAACACTTAGCATGGCTAGGTATTACAGAGTGTACCACTAGAACACCTAGCATGGCTAGGCATTTCGGGCATACTTAGTTTTATTCTTAATTGTAAAATATTACAAATTATGAGGTAAGTTGGTATTATGGCTAAGTGACTAAATACTATTTTGTGAGTTTAGCAATGTGAATGCTTTTGTTTTGGCACAGTATATAGTTTCAGTATTGGAGTATCATAGGATTCATTATTTTAAGATTGAGATCAATATTTCTGTTTATGGTCAAATGAGTGAGTGAGGTTATTCGTGGCCTGGGGAGGTTATCAGGGGCCTAAAGAGGTTAATCGGGACCTGGGGATGTTATTAGGGGCCTGGGGAGGTTATTAAGAAGCTGGGGGGGGTTATACGGGGCCTGGGGAGGTTATTAGGGACCTGAAGAGGTTATTATGGGCCTTGGGAGGTTAACAGGTGTCTGGGTACGACATACTGTGCCTGGGGAGGTTATGCAGGGCCTCGGGATCTTATACAGAGCCTGTT
The DNA here is from genome assembly GCF_026875155.1 of Cherax quadricarinatus. Taxonomy (NCBI): domain Eukaryota; kingdom Metazoa; phylum Arthropoda; class Malacostraca; order Decapoda; family Parastacidae; genus Cherax; species Cherax quadricarinatus. Next base: position 2,194 of record NW_026484572.1, on the reverse strand, counting down.
GAGATTATCAGTGGCCTGGGGAGGATATTAGGTGTCTGGGGAGGTTATTAGGGGTTCTGGGGAGTTTTGCGCTGCCTGGGGAGATTATGCGCGGCCTGGGGAAGTTATTAGGGGTCTGCGAAGGTTATTAGGGGCGTGGGGAGGATATGCACAGCCTGAGGAGATTATTAGGGGCATTGGGAGGTTGTCAGTGGCTTGGGGAGGTTATTAGGAGCCTTGGGACGATATACGGGGCCGGAGGAATTTATGCAGGGCCTGGGGAGCTTATACAAGGCCTGGGAAGATTATTAAGGGCTTGGGGAGGTTATTATGGGTCATGGGAGGTTATTAAGGGCCTGAGGAGGTTACTAGTTGCCTGGGGAACTTATACAAGGATTGGGGAGCTTATTAGGGGCCTGGGAAGGTTATGCGCTACCTTGGTAGGTTACTAGGAGCGTGGGGATGTTATAAGGAGCCTGAGGAGGTTATTAGGGGCATGGGGAGGTTATTATGGCCATAAGAAGGTTAATCATGGCCTCAGGAGGTAATTCAGGGTCTTGGGAGGTTATTAGGAGCCTGGAGAGGTTAAGCGGGACCTGGGGATGTTATTAGGGGCCTGGGAAGGTTATTAGGGACCTGCTAAGGTCATATGGGACCTGGGGAGGTTACTAAGGGTCTGAAGAGGTTATTATGGGCCTGGGGAGGTTAATAGGTGCCTGGGTACGATATACTGGGCTGGGGAGGTTATGCAGGGCCTGGGGAGCTTATACAGGGCCTGTTGAGATTATCAGTGGCCTGGGGAGGTTATTAGGTGCCTGGGGAGATTATTAGGGGCCTGGGGAGGTTATGTGCGAACTTGGGAAGTTATTAGGGGCCTGGGAAGGCTATTAAGGGCGTGGGAAAGTTATGCTCAGCCCGGGGAGGTTATTGGGGGCCTTTGGAGGTTATGAGTTCCCTGGGGAGGTTATTAAGAGCCTTGGGATAATATACGGGGCCTGGGAAGGTTATGCAGGTCCTGGGGAGCTTATTCAGGGCCTGGGGAGATTATCAAGAGCCTGGATAGATTATTAGGGGCCAATGGAGGTTATTGGGGGCCAATGGAGGTTATTAGGGGCATGGGGAGGTTTTTAGTGGCCTCGGGAGGTTATTCAAGCCGTGGGGAGGTTATTAGGGGCCTGGAGAGGTTAAACGGGTTCTGGGAAAGTTATTAAGTACCTGGAGAGGTTATTAGAGGCCTGGGGAGGTTATTAGGGGCCTGAAGAGGTTATTATGGGCCTGGGGAGGTCATTAGGAGACTGGGGACGATGTACGGGGCGTGAGGAGCTTATACAGGGCCTGTTGAGATTATCAGTGGCCTGGGAAGGTTATTGTGTGCCTTGGGAGGTTATTAGAGGCCTTTGGAGGTTATGCACAGCCTGGGGAAGTTATTAAGGGCATGGGGAGGTTATCAGGGGACTGGGTAGGTTATGCGTGGCATGGGAGGTTATTTGGGGCCAGGGGAGGTTGGTAGGGGCCTGGTGAGGTTATTAGGAGCCTGTGGACGATGTACGGGACCTGGGGAGGTTATGCAGGTCCTGTAGAGCTTATAAAGGGCATGGGGAGATTATGAAGGACCTGGGGAGGTTATTAGGGGCCTTGGGAGGTTATTTGGGGCCTTGGGAGGTTCTCTGCAGTCTGGGGAGGTTATTAGGGCCCTTGGGAGCCTATACAGTTCTTGGAGAGGTTACTAAAGGCCTGGGGAGGTTATTAGGGGCCTTGGGGAGGTTATTAGGAGCCTGGGGAGGTTATCAGGGGCTTGGTGATGTTATTAAGAGCCTGAGGAGGTTACTAGGGTCCTGGAGAGGTTATTAGGGGCCTGGGGAGGTTATTATCAGCTACGGGAGGTTAATCAGAGCATTGGGAGGTTATTAGGGGCCTGGAGAGCTTAAATGGGACCTGGGAAAGTTATTAGAGGCCTCGGGAGGTTACTAGGGGCCTGAGGAGGTTATACGCTTCCTTAGGAGGTTATTAGGGGCCTGAAGAGGTTATTAGGGGCCTGGGGAGGTTATTATGAGCCTGGACACGATATACGGGGCCTAGGAAGGGTATGAAGGGCCTGGGGAGCTTATGCAAGGCTTGGGGAGATTATCAAGGGCCTCGGGAGGTTATTAGAGGCCATGTGAGGTTATTAGGGGCCTGGGGAGATTACTAGGTCCCTGGAGTTTATAAAATTTGA